>AWWV01015691.1:0-13364 GCA_001974805.1 Corchorus capsularis | reverse complement strand
AATTCAGTCCAAAATGTTAGATTATAAGTTTGTTAAATGTAAATAATCCAAAACATTTTGGACTGAATTGACCCAAATCGAAAAGTTCAGGCACTAATTTGACCTTTTCATAGTTTGGGCACTTATTTGACCATTTTGACAAAGTTCAGGGCCCTAATTGAGATTTTAGCCTAATCAAAATCAAGTGTAAACTCCCTCTTTCTCCCTTCTCTAGTTTTCCTTGTTTTCTTCTCTTTTCGCTCCTCCTCCTTGACTATTATTGTCAAGAGGGAGGAGGGGTTTGGTTTTTTTATTCCGCATTTGTTTTTTTTCTTTAGTTTAAAATAAAGTCCCACAGATCTGTTGATCTGTTTGGGTTATTAGTCTCCAGATCTTTAGATCTTGGATGTTTGAGTCTCCAGATCTCTAGATCTTGGATATTTGAGTTAGTTCAGTTTGTTGAGTCAGTTTATTCAGTTTATTTGATGTCTTTTAAGTTTACAATAGATTGGAGATTCCACCATCATATTGAGACGGGTTTTCTTTGTGGTTTTCGGATCAATCGGGGAGGTTTTCGGATCACTCACCTTTCTGTCGTTGGTGAAAGCTCACAGAAGCGAAAACAAAGAGGTGTCGTGCGTGCTAGAAACTCATGTGAAAGGTTCGTCCAATTCAAAGGATTCATATCACGATGACAAATCCAGATCAAGACGTTGATGATGTAATTCAATTTATTGTAATTTACGTTATGAACTATGTAATTTCATTTTCACGAATGAAATCTACATTTTCTTAAAAAAAAATCAAGTGTAAAAATTAAAAATTTAGGTATGGTGCGGATTTTGCTGGCCACTAAGAACCCAAAACTGTTTTAGGCCTTCAACGGCCCAAAAAGGTTACTCAGTATTTATAAGTTCTTTAATCGGTGGCCCGTTGTTGGGCTTCAACAATTAACCATAGGCGCACGCAGCGCAAAAAATCCTTCGCCTTGCCTATACTCTCGTATGTCAGTATCAGAAGCAAAGTCTAATGTATGCCAATTTTTCACCATCTTCGTCAACTCCAAGAATGTGCCAAGCACCATTCCTCCATCAAACAACTCCATGCCCATTTCATCAAAATTGGTCTAACCCAGTTTCTCCCTATAGCCAACACCCTCTCAAATGTCTACGCCAAAAGCAGCCGCCTTCAAGAAGCTCTCGAATTGTTCGACGAAATGCCCCAAAGAGACCATGTTTCTTGGGCCACGATTCTTACCGCTCTCAACCAAGCCAACTTCCCAAACAGGACTCTATCTATGTTCCCCTCCATGTTTTCACTTGACAGTTTGTTGCCTGATGACTTTGTTTTCGCCAGCCTTGTCAAGGCTTGTGCTAGTTTGGGGGCTATTAAGCAAGGCAAGCAAGTTCATGCAAACTATTTGCTGTCACCATTTTTTGATGATGATGTTGTTAAGTCATCTTTGGTTGATATGTATGCAAAATGTGGATTACCTGATGATGGTCGAGCAGTTTTCAATTCAATAAAGTTGAAAAATATGGCTTCTTGGACTGCTATTATACATGGTTATGCTAGAAAAGGGAGAAAAACGGAGGCTTTGGAGTTGTTTTTGAGGGTTCCTCAGAAAAATTTGTTTGCTTGGACTGCTTTGATATCCGGGTTAGTACAGAGTGGAAATGAGATTGATGCCTTCGGTTTGTTTATTGAGATGAGAAGGGAAGGGATTAGCATAATTGACCCTCTTGTTCTTTCAAGTATAGTTGGTGCTTCTGCTAATCTAGCCATGTTGGAACTGGGAAAGCAGGTTCATGGACTCACTATAGGGCTTGGATATGAATCTTGCATGTTTATAAGCAATGCTCTTGTTGATATGTATGCAAAATGCAGTGACATAGTTGCAGCCAAAGATGTTTTCTGTAGGATGTCTCGAAGAGATGTTGTTTCTTGGACTTCGATAATAGTTGGTGCAGCTCAGCATGGACAAGCTGAGGAAGCATTGTCCTTGTATGATGAAATGGTTTTGAATGGAGTAAAGCCGAATGAAGTGACCTTTATTGGATTGATTTATGCCTGTAGCCATGTTGGTTTAGTAGATAAAGGCCGTGAACTTTTCAAGTCCATGGTTGAGCATTATGGTATTCGTCCTTGCTTGCAACATTACACCTGTTTGTTAGATCTTCTTGGGCGATCAGGATACCTTGATGAGGCTGAAGACATTATTAACTCAATGCCATTTAAGCCTGATGAACCTACCTGGGTAGCTTTGTTAAGTGCTTGTAAGCACCATGGGAATGCCAAAATGGCTATTAGGATTGCTAACCACTTGTTGAGCTTGAAACCTGAAGAACCTTCGACATACATCCTGTTATCCAATATTTATTCTAGTTCTAGTTTATGGGAGCATGCTTCAAACGCAAGGCACTTGCTAGAGGGCATGGAAGTAAAAAGGGAACCAGGTTATAGCTACATAGACTTTGGAAGAGAAAGCCAAGTGTTTTATGCTGGGGAAGCATCTAATCACATGAAAGATGAGATTTTTGGTTTGCTGAAGGAGTTGGATGTTGAAATGAGAAGAAGAGGTTATGTTCCTGATACCAGCTGTGTTTTGCATAACATGGAACAACAAGAGAAGGAGAGGCAACTGTTTTGGCATAGTGAGAGGTCGGCTGTGGCTTATGGACTTCTTAAATCTGTTCCAGGTACGGTCATACGTATAGTCAAGAATTTACGTGTATGTGGAGATTGTCATACTGTCTTAAAACTCATTAGTGATATAGTTAAAAGAGAAATTGTTATCCGGGATGCGAAAAGGTATCACCATTTTAAAGATGGAAAATGTTCATGCAATGACTTTTGGTGAATCCATAGTTTTTGTTTCGAATTTTCCTTTGCATGCTCATCTAATTTCATTCTGTTGTTACAATTGTGTGTGTTTGTCAATTACATTTGCATCCATGGATATTTTCTTGCTAAGATGTGGCAAAAGATACTAACAGTAATGGTAAGTAGAACTTAAAATTTAGAAAGAAAATAGCAATGTATGGCAATTGCAACTCTTTCCTGAAAACTGGTAGCTAGTTAGAGCCTGAAACTAGCAAAATGTAAAAGGACTAAGCATGCTATAATGAAAATAGTGGCACTTTGAAAGCAGGCAACTAAGCAAGTTAAGAAAATGTCATCCTCTAAATCTGAAATAATTATCAATTGGGTCTTTTCTTGGAAAGTGATCTCATAAGTATGCCAATAAGAAAGTTACCAAAGTACTCCATATACTATGGCAAGTCACTTTGAAAGTGATCTCAAACCTAACGATCGCCATCCATTTGTCCATTGACTGTTCTCATTTTTTTAAAGAATGAGATTTGGACTTCAAATAAACTTTCTTTTTAGAAATATCTTAGTATACGATTCTTTTGTGCCATGGCCTTCCCCAAATCCAAACCATAGATTAATATTTTATAATGTGAATTAGATATTATCTCCAGCAATCAAATTCATGCGAATTCATAATGAAGAGACAGATAAACGGCTAGTTATCATGGAAAAGTCTAATTGCCAAATTCCAAATTGGTTCTATATGGTGAACATTTCCAAGAGTTACATCATAGAAAACTCAACAATGCAAAATTTTCCAATTTTGAAAGGAAAAAGACACTTAAATAGATAACATCATGGAAAAATCAACAATGATTAAAATTTTCAGTTTATTTCCTTCAATTGTGGGCATCTAATTTCTAAATTAATCGATGGTGTGATTTTGCCATCTTTAATGCGTCAATTACTTGGTGAATAATTGAATCAGTACAGCAACTTTTTTTTTTTTTTAAATTATGCATTGGTTCCACTCTATGGATTATTTATACCAAAATTCTTCAAGATCATATCTCCAAAAAGACTAGGAAAAAAAACCTTATCTTCAATAATATAATTTTGAAAAGTTATAGTACAATTCATTGTCAACACTAGGATGTATCAAATAATAATACTTTAATTTCTCAAAAAAAAAAATCCTTTAATTTTATTAGACATGTTTTTTTTTTTAATACTAACATCAACATGTACTAGTATTTATATCACTTTCAACGTTAACTTCACCACCTGAAGCATCTTTCCTACATATTTTATTCTCATTAATGGATATATGATCATCTCCTTCTCTACATAACCATTAACCAGCTATGCAATACTTCAAAAGGAAGGGATAAATACAAAGAAAAAAAAAGGCAGTCATTGAAAATTAATCTTCCAAGATGATAACATAAAATATTAAATTAGATCAACTAAAATAATGCACCCACTTTGGTAATTCTTTTTAATATAAAAAAGTCCACGTATGATCTGGCAAGATAAATTTAAGATTATCTTCCTTTATTTTCCATTAGATGTATATTTGCTATTTAATTGTAGTTATTAAAAAATTACAATTTTAATTTTCCCAATAATTTTCTGAATAATACTATACACAACTGGAACAGCTATGATTCAAACCCCATTCATCATTCGTGTCTCCCATTTAAATTACATATCATATCTTCATCATATAAAAAAAATCACATATCATATCATTGATTCCAAATATAAATCTAGTACACTAATATAATCCTACTTTAAATTAATAATTTAATAATCCTGATTAATCCTACGCTATTATTCACATGTAAAATTAACACGTCACATCCTACTCAAATATTGCCACGTGTACTAGTCGGCCCAACCTCTGCAACCGGATCAAGATTCCGTGGGACAAACACAACTGCAGCCATCTATCACAATCTATGACACGTGTCACAACATGAACCGCTCGATGATATTAATACTGATATGGTAATAGGGGATAACGATAAATCGCGTGTTCCAAAATACATAGAACCTGGACAGCTTTGCATAGAGACAAAAGTCATGGCCATGTTCAGACAAAAAAACGCTTGACGTAATAAATTTATACCCATGAATGATCAAGTTTAGCAGAAAACAGAAAAAGCTAATTTAGTCACAATTCAATTAAAATTACAGAGTGTTTGTCCCAATGTTAATCTCTTTCTGTTAAAGTTTGGCCAAAAAAAAAAAATCTCTTTCTGTTACGACTAAAGCTTTGTCTCTTATAAATTGGGTCCTTCTTCATCCTTGAGTCAGAAAATTAGAGAATTGAAGAGATAAAGAGAGTTTTTGGTAACAGAGAAAAATGGCTGCAAATGGAACAGGGTGTTGCAAAACAGGGCCGGGATATGCTACTCCACTGGAAGCCATGTCTGGTCCTAGAGAATCTCTTGTCTATGTCACCTGTGTTTATACTGGTACTTTTCTTTCTTTCTTTTCTTGTTTTAAATCATTTTCTGTCTCTTTCATAAACATGAATTGCTTGCAAGAATGGGATTATGGCTGAAAATTCTGGGAATGGGGTTTAATTGTTTGTTTTGGTCCTTATGTGCCTAGAATTATGGTTTGCTATGTATTCATTTCTATTTTTAGAGAATTGTGTGTGGAAAAGTTGTGTGTCGGTATATACTTTTGTGTTCAAAAATTGCATTTCCTTATAATTTTCTCATCTTTCTCGAATATATCGGAAAGAATAGCTTTTTAGTTTTTACCTCTTTTATCTTCTTTTTTAAAAAAAAAAAAAAAATTAACTTAATCAAAAATGGCTGAAAGAATCTTTCTGCTTTGTATAATGTAATTGCTGGAAAAAAAGTTACACTGTTAAGTAAAGTAATTTTACTAAGCAGATAATTTGATGGAGTGTACTAAAATTTTTTGCACAAGAAAATTTCAGTTTTGGTTGAAACTGAGTTGATATTTGAAAATTTTGGTGCAATCATATTATAATTAAGTACTCATCCTCCTGATTTTCTGTCAATAAGTTTATTGTGTATAAATATATAATAATATTTTTTTATTGTTTATGGCCTTCTTTTCCTTTAATTCTCTCTCACATCACTATTTGGTCTTAATTAATTCAACGAAGTTGGACTCTCTTACATATAAAACTTCTGCCCCATAGCATATTCTAAAAGCTTTTGGACACTCAATTTGAAGCATTATTATTCTGTTTCTTTTATCCATCTAAGATCATTGACCGCGTCAAAGTCATTTGACTCATTTCTATAATCCATGATTCTATGGGAGTATGAATCCTGTTGCTGGCCTGGTGATAATGAATTGACTTAATTGCAACTTAATCCTATTGTGTTAGTAGGCTTTTTTAATTTTGTTCTTCAGAACTGGCTAACAGTTATCCCTACTGTAATTTGTTTAATTGTTCCTACCAAGGCTGCATTTGGTACTTTTCTTGAAACAGAACTCCTTAAATGGTTGTTCTGATTTTCTTGATTTGAGAATTGAGTGATTACTTATTACATCCATGTGGTTTTTTGGGGCTATGTTTCTTAAATTTTGAAGTTGTGAAATATCTATGCAGGAACTGGAATAGAGAAGCCTGATTACCTGGCTACAGTTGATCTAGATCCAAACTCACCTACCTACTCTAAAATTATACACAGGCTACCTATGCCATATTTAGGTGATGAACTACATCACTCTGGTTGGAATGCATGCAGCTCTTGCCATGGAGATCCATCTGCAAATCGACGTTTTCTGGTCCTGCCTTCCTTGGTGTAAGATACTGTTTTTTTGCTTCTTTTATCTCCCTCATGGCTTTAGTACATAGAATGGAGGGAATTCAACAACATAGAAGATTGAGAACATTTAGTGTAATTGAAAATGCCACCATTGTCTAGGCTACTTATGATGTGTTTATCATGGTGATACTCCTACAATCCATCACCATATATCTTCAAGCTTTCTTTTTTGGTCTATATATCTCTGCATGCAGACAAGGTGTTTGATGATTGATTTATTCAGTGACCTTGTGTTATTCTCATTTTGTTTAGATTTTAGTTCTCTTAGTATGCGTAATTGTTTGCTAACTAGCTCTTTCACTGCCTCATTGAGGTGGACAATATATTGAAGTCAAATAATTATCAAAGCTGATTTCATGCCAGTGTGGATCTTATCCATGGACAAACTATTTGAATGTCTTACCTTAGGGAATTCCTATTTTCAAAGTTAACAAAAAGTTTTGCATTGATGAATATATGAGTTACAGTGTTTATTTGTCACATCAGCCATCCTGTATAACAAGAAATGATGTGGTTTAGAGCTGCACAATCAGTTTTGGTGATCAGATATTACTTAATTGTTCCCATTTCCACTCTTATATAATGGTAAGGCATAAAAGTTTCCTTACATGTTATTTTGCTTCTTCCAGATCTGGCCGTATCTACGTGGTGGACACGCAGAAAGATCCCAAGGCTCCTGCATTGCATAAAGTTGTTCAGCCTGAGGATATCATTGAGAAGACAGGCCTAGCATATCCACACACATCCCACTGCCTTGCCTCTGGTGATGTAATGGTGTCATGTCTTGGAGACAAAGATGGAAATGCCAAGGGAAATGGATTTCTTCTTCTTGATTCAGAATTCAATGTGAAAGGGAGGTAAATGATGACCAAAAAATGTTCTTGATAAGTATAAATAATTGTTACTGTGTTTTGTGCTGTCATTGTTGATTGAACCCTGAAACAATCAGATTGAAACTCTTAGTTCCTACTTTGTTTTTCAGGTGGGAGAAACCAGGGCATAGTCCTCTGTTCGGCTATGATTTCTGGTACCAACCTCGACATAAAACAATGATCAGCTCATCCTGGGGAGCTCCTTTAGCTTTCACAAAAGGTTTCAACCCTCAGCATGTCGCAGATGGTCTATATGGAAGGCAACTGTATGTATACAGCTGGCCTGATGGTGAATTGAAACAAACAATGGATCTTGGTGACACTGGACTCATACCATTGGAGGTGATTGCATGTTATATAATGTTATTTGTATATGGAGGCTTGTTATTGTGGGGATATGATATATGGAGGCTTGGGATTTATGTATTTACTTTTGTCATTTATATTTGCAGACAAGGTTCCTGCATGATCCTTCCAAAGCTATAGGTTTCGTTGGGTGTGCTTTGTCAAGTAACATGGTGCGTTTTTTCAAAACCAACGATGGATCATGGAGCCATGAGGTGTGAACATATAACTCTTGCGCTTGAGCATGTCTTTGTGTAGCTCTATAGTTTGTAAATGTGTGTTTTGCAATTGTTGTCATACTAGTCTTCACTCTCCACACAAGCATGGTAAATAATCTCATTGTCAACTGCTGCAGGTGGCAATCTCCGTGAAACCACTGAAGGTGCAAAACTGGATTCTTCCTGAAATGCCTGGGCTTATAACTGACTTTTTGATCTCTCTTGATGATCGCTTTCTCTATTTAGCCAACTGGCTTCACGGAGATATACGACAATATAACATTGAGGACCCAGAAAAGCCAGTCTTGGCAGGCCAAGTATGGGTTGGAGGAGTTATTCAAAATGGAAGCCCTGTTTTGGCTGTGACTGAAGATGGTAAAACATGGCAATCCAATGTTCCTGAGGTCCAGGTTTGTCTAATGTCCCTTTTCTGTATAAAACTGGAAAATTGAGTATTGGTTAAAATAATGGCAGAACCTCAAGGCTGCAATGCCATTGTTTAACTAGCAGATTTATCATTTCAACATGAAAAATGCTTAGAGAAACAGCCCTAGAAGCATCCTTAAGGACTCTAAGTTCTGCATTTGACCTGATTTGAGAGGCTGTTGTTTGCTTGTTAATCATGTCTTAGGAATTGGTATCACATAGGCAATAAAATTTGTCCTGCACATCTTTCACAGAAAACCAAGTTTCTTGAACTAAACCATTCATTGAAATGTATTTACTCATGGGAAAAACACTAAAATTTGAAGGATTTTCAGGCAATGAGCACTGATAGACTTGTCATCTTCTTTATAGGGACATCGTCTGAGGGGGGGACCCCAGATGATCCAACTGAGCTTGGATGGGAAGCGGCTATATGCCACCAACTCGCTATTCAGCTCATGGGATCGCCAATTCTATCCTGAACTTGTTGAAAAGGGTTCCCACATGCTACAGATTGATGTGGACACTGAGAAAGGTGGTCTAAAAATAAACCCTAACTTCTTTGTTGACTTTGAAGCTGAACCTGATGGCCCTGCCCTGGCCCATGAGATGAGATATCCAGGTGGTGACTGCACTTCAGATATTTGGATTTAAGCATCCTCAACCAATCTAGCAGTGAAGAATTACCCTTTGATGTAACAGTCTAGGAAAATAACTAATGCAATTTGTAGATTCCAGTGAACAACATGTTGAAACAGGACCATCTTGAATGAAGTACAATGCATGTATATCAGCACAGCAGTGTGAATTTATAAACAGCTGAAAATAATGAAATAAGAGTCAAATTGCATTATTCATTTCGATTTCGGAAAATTCAGAGGATATATAGTTGTTTTATTGCCCTTAAAATGGCAAGAAAGTGCCATGTAAAGGCTTGAACTTATCTCTCAAACTAACAAGAAAAAACAGAGATGAGTTTCACCCTGTTGGCTCAATCAGACTTGACAGATTTATCAGACTCTTGAAGAAGCTGATTATGGCTTCTGGATTTGCTTGAACATAAAAGATAATAACGGAAGAACCCCAGAGCAGTCAAAAACATTATACTTACCCCTACCATCAACCCTAAAAAGCTGTCTCTAGGAATGAAGGATCTTCCCATCAAAGCAATGCCGCTGCCCATGGAGGAAACAGAGATTAATATCAGAATAGGAACATCATTATTCTGTGCTGATGAATCACTGCTCTGCTGATTTTGATACCAAGTGCGTATGGCGTAAAGAAAACGACATAAGACCCCCAAGAGACATATCAAGTTCCCTCGTCCAAAGTCACCGTCGTTGGTCTCACAAGTGTTAGTGAGATGAGCCGAAATGAACAAGAAATGGTTAAAATAGAGACTGCCAAATGATTGTTCCATTTCCAGGCAATTGCTGATGAGAAAGTAGAAGCAAGGCACAGATGCAAAGGCTACAAGCAATGTTAAATGGTATGAGAGGAAAGGGAGACAGATAATAACCACTGTGTTGACAAAGCAAACCATGGCTAATAGTAAGGAGAGTTCTCTTTTATGGAGAATCTGCCATGGATTTGTCATCTTTGGCTTGGAAAATGAACAACTGATACTGATCTGATGGAATGAATACTGAGGAAAGTTTATGCCAAAAAAAAAAAATGAATACTGAGGAAAGTAAGATGTCAAAGTCTTGGTTTCAGCTTTAATTATAGTAGATGATCAGTAGCCCATCTCAGATGATTGCAATTTTGGTCACAAAGGTCAACGGTTAGGATAAGCACAAGTTGGATAAAATTTACGACCACTTGACATGTGACAGCTAGTATGGTTTGAAAAATGTTCAGCTTACACTAATGTATCAAATCCTCCATGTTCATCGAGTTGTTTCTAAGGACCAAAACGGCCGGTTATTCATGGAATATTGGAATTCCCTGTCGGCTCTCTGTAAAATTATACTCATTTAGACAAGGGAGGAACTCATTGTTGGAAAAATTTCATCCCAATAGTGAGTTGACCGGTTCAAATAAGGTTAACCTGTAAATATTAAAAAAAAATCCTAACCTAAAAAAAAACTCAAAATACATTTTTTTAATTGTGTAAACCATATATATTCGTATTTGTTTCAACGGTCTTTGACTAATCCTATTTAAGTCAAGTCGACGCGACTAAAGGTTAAAATTCTCCTAATTATGGATTCTCCATTCACGAGTTTTGAACTCTTCAACCTTATTTAACTCAGGAACAAAAGTGTCGAAACATCTCAACCAATTAATCATTGTAACACTGAAATACTCTTTACTTAAGCCTTAAGGCAATGCAAAATTGATAATCTGTTTGTAGGAAAGCCTGTGATCTTTAACATGATAAGAAAAGGCAATCCTATATTACTTGTTGCAGCTACATTTTCATTGATTGAAAGTCTGTGGGACAACACTAACATTAATTTTGATACAATTAATTCACGAGTTCATTTCTATTTCTTACCTTCATTTTCAATCTAAATTATTGTAATTTAAGTTGAAGACAAAGCAAGAGAAAATGACATATCTCAATCATTGAGGAAATAGCTGTGAAGTTGGTGAGAGGGAATTCCATTTTCTGCATACTCACGTGAATCAAACAGTGGATAGAAGATCAGCCCTTCAAATTCAATTATAAGCTTTCCCCCATAAATTTCCACGAAAATCCCAATAACAAGGCTCTGCTTGTGAACCTCTACTTGCTCAATAAGCATTGCCAAAAGTCTGAAAGTAATCCCAAATTTGATTTTTTTTTGAAAGATTTATATCTTAAAAGTCCCTGTCAGATATATTATGGCAACTTGAATGTTAACCCCACAAGAATTCCATATCCCCATTAGTCACCACACATTGGAAATAAATATGAATAAAACGACATTCACAATGCACATTATAGAGACGGGAGAGAAAGAATCAATCCAAAAATGATTTAAACAGATTCAACATAAAAACCTGAAATTAAACCAGAAAAAACACTTGTTTCTTTTCCTCCACAACCCCATTCCTCAAAAAATGAAACCAAAATGGAAGCAGACATTTCCCATGTCTCTTCTATTTTCAGTACCATTATTACTAATTCTGCTGCTGCTTCAACCACAACTCAGATTTGCAGCTGCTGCAGGTAACAGCTACAAACAATGTGATGGTTCAATGGCAGAATGTGGTGAGATTGATGAAGAATTTTGGATGGAATCCGAGTCAAGTCGAAGAGTTCTTCAGGCTAGAACAATCAGTTATGGGGCTCTGGGGCGTAATTTGCCGGTATGTGGTGGCCGTGTAGGTCAGCCTTACAGCGCCACCTGTCTTCCTCCATCATCAAATGGATACAACAGAGGTTGTTCCACCATTTACAGATGCAGGCATTAACCTTTTCGGCTCATCACAAAAATGTGATCACCAGAAATAAATATCTACTTTGATTTTATGGTTTTTCTTACATATATATATAGATTGTTCATCACCAAGATTTACATATAGATTGTTATTATTATTAATACTGTATTTTTTTTCTTAATAATCATTAAAACTAGTAGTATATATCATGAAATTCCTTACATTCAGCATTGATCCATGTTAAAATGTGGGATAAAGGATAAAACCAATGAATTAAACTGTGAGCCTGGATGGATTTTCCTTTTTCTTTTTTCCCCCATTTTTCCACCGACATTTTCACAGTTCCATGCTGAATTAAATTATTATGATTATTTATTAACTATGCTTTACTATGTTTGACAGATGAGGAAAAGATTAGGAACAATTTCTCTTGATTTTTCATATTTTTGGAATTAGCATTTTAGCATCTTTACCCAGTTTATGTTTTATTTACCTCTTTGTGAAAAAATTCAAAAAAAGAGACCTAAATGGATATTAATTTGATTAAGAAATTAATACTAGTATTTTTTTTTCAAAAATTTTCATCGTGTTTTCCCTTTAGAAAAAGAACAAGGACTACTGACAACTGTATATATTCCTAATCAATCTCGTTTTTGTTTCCTAACAGCAACGTTGTTGAAAAAGGACATAGAAATAATGGTACGTCTATTCTCATCAATGTCTATAGTATATTATAGACTACAATAAAAATGCTCAGAATCATTGATTAACGCGGTACCAAAAAAAAAAATGATTAACGACTACATATGTATGTATGCATGCATCATCAACCGTTTGGTCCCATAATGTTAGGAAATTTATGGCTTCGATTATATTCAAAGGACCAAGTGCCATTATTTTAACATTTTTTTGGGATAAATATGCATATTCATCCCGCAGGAACAAGATTAACTGCTACTCAAAACTATTTTGCAAGAGAAATTAGTTAC
Source organism: Corchorus capsularis (assembly GCA_001974805.1). Lineage (NCBI taxonomy): Eukaryota > Viridiplantae > Streptophyta > Magnoliopsida > Malvales > Malvaceae > Corchorus > Corchorus capsularis. The sequence goes on along the minus strand of AWWV01015691.1, from coordinate 531 downwards.
TAGAAACAGCAACTACCAAGGAAACAAAATACCAGAATTATTAAGTGTTGAGTCTATGCCCAACAACGCCTTTAGGAGGTGTTTGGCTAGAATCACTCTCCAGATCACCAGTGATCTTAGCCAATTCTTATTTGGTTGGGTTATCAAAGATTACTGGTGATCTTTGATCACCATGTTTGGTTAAATAGGAAGATCACCTCTCAATAATTAGTATAAACTTGTAAAATACTATGTTGTCCTCGTGCTATAATATAAACAAGCCTTTATATTTAACCAAATTTTTCCATTTCTTTAACACTTTCTATCAATTATTTGTAGACTAATTTTGGCTAGTTGATTTTTTTTTCTATGGCATTTGCTTCATTATTTTCATATTATCATTATTATATATATCTACGATTTGTATGTTGTTATTATCATATAATATCTATGTATGATCATTATTATATATATATTGTTACTATCATATATATTATTATCATTATATATATATATATATATATTATACATACTAGTAAGTACACGTAATAT
>AWWV01015690.1:0-29298 GCA_001974805.1 Corchorus capsularis | reverse complement strand
ATTATATTTACTAATAATAATAATTTTTTTAATTTTTAATATATATGTACATAATACTTCATCACCTCATAAATTTTATAAATACTAAGTGTTTTATTCTATTTTGAATAATGTAAAGTTATACATTACATCAATAATAACTAAATATTAAATATTTTTATTAATTATGAAATGAGATATATATGTGTCAACATTAATTTAATCCACTTGTGAAGTCCAAAAACTCCACTGACGGTATACCAAATAATAACTCATGAATAATAGCTATAAGTTATATTAGCCCGCGCTGGCGCTACGAGCATTTTTTATTTTAGAGTGGTGCTTGATTAACTGATTGAAATTATATAAGGGCCAAGAACATTTTTTTGTTCTAAAATGGTGCTTGATTGATTAATTGATTGAATTATATAAGATTTCAGTAAAAATGCAATTTAAATGGATTAGTTTTAATGTTGTCTCATGCTATTGGCATAAATCTTTGTAAGCTAACTTTTTAGACATCCAAAATTAATAAGGTCAAAGAACATATTTTTATTTGTAAGTAATAGGAAGTGCAAAGAGGTAATAAAATATGTTGTTAATTGGATAATAATACTCACATTGAACGAAGGGTGGTTTTAATTCAGAAGGGGAAAAATATTGAACGGTTTATATTGAAGGGATGAAGATGGAGAAGAAAGAGGAAAGAGATACGAAGGTGAAAACAGAGGGGAGTGATGAAAATGTTCGATTTTTGGCAAACTTGAAGATTGATCAGCACCGAGGAGTTGAAAGGACGCAACAACTGAGTTGGTGAGATGACAAAAAAAAAAACAGCGAGAGAAACATTAATTAGAAGTAAACTAAGGGTTTAAGGTTTAGAAGCAATTAATTAAAAGCCTTAAACATTAATTAAAAATAATTAAGGAAGGGAAAATGTATAATTACAAAAAAGGTAGAAGGAAAAGGAATGGGAGAAACTCATAGAGGGGCTTTTTAGTCATCCGAAAAGTAAGAAAAGACCAAAAATGGCCAAAAGGTGGCACCACATTAATCCTCAATTTGGCCTTTTAGTAATTTCCATAGTAGTTAAAAATAATATATAGTATATATATGCAATAAGACATCTGATTCTAAATTTTGGGATAATTTAGCCCCTTCAGGTACCATTTTGTCATATTTTGTCAAAGTTTGATGGCTACTTTTTTCTTTTTTGTCAAAGTTCAAGGGTTAATTTTTCTATCAATTTGGAGCCGTTTGCTTCTTTTATTTTACGTGACTAAAATTCATTTGATTGTTCCTTTGGTGATAATTCGAGGGTCATTTTATCTATTAAGCCTCAACAAATTCAATAACTTTACTAGTAAACTTTTATCTAATAAAGATTAAAGGTTATAAAAGAATACTTTGACAATATTAACAAATTAATTAATCTTACATCTGAGTAACTTTTTATCAATAATGAATGGTAACACTTCCCTTTACAATAAACAAATTTAATAAGCTAATTACATCTCTAACAATTCAGTAAACTAAAAGTGTTGTAAGTTTTCATTTAAATGAAGAAGATTATTTAATTTCACTAAAAAAAATGAAAAGGTTATACCAATCTACTAGGGCTGTGCATGAACCGACCAAAACCGAATAACCGACCGAACCGAATTGTAAACGGTGCAAACGGTTCTGTGTAATCGGTTTTTTCGGTTTATGTCGGTGTGGGAAGTCGGTTTCTCGGTTTCTCGGTTCGGTGGGCGGTTCATAAGTTAATGAACCGAAACCGACCGAGAAACCGACTTATATATATATAATAATAATAAAATAAAATAAAATAAAATAAAATAAAATAACCTAAAATAAAATAAAATAAAATAAAATAAAATAAAATAAAATAAAATAAAATAAAATAAAATAAAATATTTTATTACTAAAATAAAATATATTTATATATCATTATATAAATATTTTATATATTTTATTATATATATATAAAATAAAATATAGTTTTAGTTTATAATTATATTTATATATATGATTATTACTTTATTAGTTATAATAAACTAATAATCTACCTTATTATAACTAATATATATGATGATTAAACTAATAATCTAACTTATAAACTCTAAACCGAAAACCGAACCGAAACCGACCAAAAACTGATAAACCGAATTTTATCGGTTTCATTGATGTTCGGTCGGTTGTCGGTTTCTTATATATCAAAATAAAAACCGAAAAAACCGACTTAAAAAAACCGAAACCGACCGAAACCGACCGATGAGCACCCCTACAATCTACTTATTCAAGGTTACTAAAAGAAAACTGCAATGGTTAACAAAATTACAAAAAGATTGAGATGTTAGCTTTTAGCTAATTTTATTAATTACCAATTTTCTTATATAAGATTATTAAAAAATTGTAGAGGTTATCAAAAAATTAAGATGTTATCAACAAATTTAATAATGATATGAATTAAAGAGGCGTTATTGGTTTTCTTATCAAAAGTTATATTTAACAAAAAAAAATTAATTTTAGTTATCAAAGAAATTATGATATTATCAACAAATTAAGTAATACCCTTAGTAATTTTAGAAGCATTTTGTTAATAATGACGGATTGGCGTTGTTAATTCTCTTATCTAATGTCTCAATAACAAAAAATATTATATATACAGGCCAACCTTCTTACTTAATTTTTTTTTTTGGCCAGCCCTCTTGCTTAATTAGAAGTAGCAAAAGGCCAACAAATGAGTGTTAAAAAAGTTAAAAACAATGGTGGTAACAATAATTAAGAAATTTGATTGATTATAGAATTTCCCTTGGTTTAACAAACTTCATTAAGACAAACTAAAAGTATATGTCTTCTATATATGAAAAGAATTGAATTAAACTAAAAAAGTCTATTTTTGCAAAGAAAAAAAAAAAAAAAGGAGTCTATAAATAGATCCAAGATAGATGATATATGTTCTTGTCTCTGCTCAAAAAAAGAAAAGAGAAATAAAATAAGTATCATTATTTGAACATTTAGGAATGTACGTAGAAAAAAAATTAAAATCCAAGATACTTTTGGAATTTCGTAAAGCTCATTTTCTTCTCTCTTGTGCAAATAAAGGGTCAAGTAAAGGGTGAAGGCAAAAGAGTCAATTTGAGTTCGTAGCTTTGAAACACTGAATGCAACAATTATTGTTTGGACTTTTCTTGTTACAAATTAAAGAGTTGGCATAAGAAAAATGTTGATTTCTTTAGATTTTGTGAAGATATTAGGGGTATTTTATTTTAGAATGATATAAAAATACATATTTACCTTTTACGTAAAAAAAAAATCCTTTTTAAATCTAAAAAAAAAATACCAACCTTTTTAAAATTAAAAAGATTATTTTTGATATTACATATTTACCCTTTAAATAGATACTAACCTTTTAAAATTAAAAAGATTATTTTAGATATTTCAGATCAAGATTTTTTAAGTTTAGAATTTTAGAGGATAAAGATATATAGCTACTATCCCCTCCCTGCTGCCATTGTTTTCCTGGGGATGAATCCTTATGTTAGTACGGTAAGTTTGTAATTAAAATCAAAACAAAAGGTAAGGTGGTCAGATTTGTTAAATATGTAAGGGTAAAAAAATAAAAGCAAAAAAGTGGTTAATTCAGATCACCAGGTGATCTAAGTTTTGAGAGGTGATCAGATCACCCCTGGATCACCCTCTTAAAAAAAAATTGTAACCAAATGAGGTGATCTGAGATCACCACCCAAGATCACCCCCAACCAAACGCAACCTTAGACTTGATAAAGGGTCTGCGAAGCCCATTAAGCCCAAAACTATGGAAAGGCTTTTCGGCCTAAGCCCTTGGCCTAAAGACCAGAAGGCCACATGTCCTACACGGGTTTCCTATAAATAGGCCTCTCAAACCCTAACACCATTCATTCACTCTCATACAGTCTTACTACAACCTACTTGAGAGCTTCTTCGTGACCGAAAGCTCAAAACCCAGACCTTATTCCACACGGTCATCAACATTGGCGCTGTCCATAGGGAGCAACAGCAGCCATGGAAAGCTCTCCGGAAAAGCAAAACGGAGCGGAAACGGTCGATAATAAACCAGCTCAACCGGAAGCCGCCGCAAAAGCCAAGCGCACGCTTAACTTCTCTCTTTCAGATCTATTTTCAGATCAGCCCACTGATTTTAATCTGGGAATTTCTTCAGAAACTCCACACAAAATATCTTGGGTTTGTTACCTGTCCTTTCCCGATTTGCAACACAGGCATTTGCGGCTCCGCCGCTGCATGTGTCGGCAACTCCAGCCACTTCTAGCAGTTCTAGTTCTTGGAGTTTCCAGAATTTGCTTTCTCAAGAATCACCAACAATTTCTTCGAGTCTCACACCTCCAATAATATCCTCACCAAGCAACAATACAACTCTTGGGGGGCAACCTAAAAATGTGGTCTCAGCCTCTGTTACGTTGCAAACACTATAGATGCAGCAACTGCTAAAGCAACTTGTACAAGTAGAGGTCAAAAGAAGAGAGAGAGAGAGAGCTAAGGAGGCTGAGCAGAGGAAAAATGTTATTCAGGAAAAAGACAAAGCTATTCAGAACAGAGAAAGAGTCATACGTGAAAGAGAAATAAAGTAGCTTAATAAAATCTGAGCAGGGAAAACAAGAAAGTCACTCTTTAGCTGGTTCCAATAAAAAGACCTGTTCAGACGCTTCTCCATCAAAACGAGCCTCAGGAAGAGCACCTTCAGTCTGCTCCTCGATAGCAGTAGGCACATCAGTATTCATCACACTTTGCGCAACCTTTCCAAACAGGTCATTAGTAACTTCAAGGCTCTCCCCCACAATGTCATCACCATTCTTTTCATCATCAAGCTCATTCTCCTCCATAGCAAGCTCATCGCCTTTCTCACCTTTCTTACCAGACCCAGTGTCCATTGCTTCAGATCAGACTCAGTAGCTTCCTCTTCTTTCCCAGTAACTAGTATAATGCCATCCTCGTATGGATCATAACCGCGAGGGAGAGGACTCTTGGCACAGTCTAAATCAGACAAGTCTAAGTTCAATTCCTGATACTTCCTCATTATCTGATACTGAACAGACACTTTAACTTTGCGAGCGAAGATGAGACAAGTCTCCAAGGTTTTTGTTGAAGTTGTTCAACATTTTTCCTATTTGCAATAAGCTGAGCCTACAGGCACCGAATAATATTTGTGTAAGTAGAAGAGCAAAATAACAATATTCCATAAGAAATAGAATCAAAGTCAAGGCAAGATTCAAATACTTCCAAAGCCTCACATTTAGTTTTCAGCTCATTACTCTCTCGGTCTCTATGTTTTGATACAGTCACTGCTTTGCCCTTTCCTTTTTTTAAATCTTCCTTCACTTTTGACAATTCAATTGTCCCATTCAAACTTTCAGTCTCCAAGCGCTTCACTAATGCTTTTAACTTGACTTTCTCAGACAGAGCATTATCCCTCTCCACGGTAATTTCATCATGATCCTTCATCACTTCTTTTAGGTTGTCAATCAGATCTCTATTATCCGAGTTAGAATCGATCATGGTTTGCTTTAAAAAAGCATGAAGGTTAGGATCATGCGTTACAATATCTTTCTCATGATGGTTCAACATTACATGACCACATCTGGTTAGCTGATGGTGTTTTGATTCCAAAATGTGTGACTGAGCCTCAATCGGCCGATTCTTTAGGATATGGTCAAGGTAAGGGATTCTTTGGGCTTAGAGCATTTGCACATAATCTTGTGTCTCAGTAGGGGTTTCCTTCTCCGCTGAACAGTCATGTACTTTGTCCATCTGCTTGTAAAGGCTATATTCTGTCTGAGATTTTTGAAATGTCGTTCGGTGAAGATAAGGAGTGCCTTTCTGTCCAGAGAGCACCTTTTATGGTATTTGCATCCATTTTTTAAGTAAATTCTGCTTGGGTTTACTTGCTAATCTTTTTGTTTTCTTTCTTTGTTCAAGTCAAATGGATTGGTGTTTAGCTGATATGGAACGCCGAATTCAGGATATGGAAAAAAGAATGGGTGTTTCCAAATCTACTTCTAAGAGAACCACCAAGGCAGGAGGTTCTGCTCAGGCGGTCCCACTTCAGGCTTCTCAAAGTCGTCAGAAAAGAAAGAGGGAAAATGTTTGCGAAGTTCAGAAAAAATTGAAGTATGATGCTCATGTTCGCTCAGGGGCTTCTGGTCAGCCCAAGGTTTGCACTGCTGGGCAGCATAAGGGCGTCTTTTCCACTCATCCCACAGAGGGGCTAAGCATTCGTTTCCTGGTGTTCCTTCCATCTTTCCTCCGAAACCAGTTGATCTGGAACCTTTTTCGCGCTCTGGGTCCAGCGTGAAAAGTGCTTTATCTCAATCTCTTAAATGCAATAATGCTAAGAATTTGGCTCATTTCCGTGGTCTGTCTCAAGAAGACTTGGTTTGTGTTCTGTTGACTTTAACTTCTCAGGTGAGAATCATTTATATTGCATTCGTGTGTTGTTTTACTTCATATTAATGACTAAAATTGCGCTCAATTTTAACACATACAACTTATCTTGACAGCTGACCAAATGTGGTCATGGAATGTTGAACCATTTTGAGAAAGATATTGCACGCGTGATCCTAACCTTCATGCTTTTTTAAAGCAAACCATGACCGATTCTAACTCAGATAATAGAGATCTGATTAACAGCCTAAAAGAAGTGATGAAGGATCGTGATGAAATTACCTTGGAGAGGGATAATGCTCTATTTGAGAAAGTCAAGTTAGAAGCATTGTTGAAGCGCTTGGAGACTGAAAGTTTGAATGTGACAATTGAATTGTCAAAAGTGAAGGAAGATTTAAAAACGGAAAAGGGCAAAGTAGTGACTATCAAAACATAAAGATAGAGAGAGAAATGAGCTGAAAGCTAACTGTGAGGCTTTGGAGGTATTTGCATCTTGCCTTGACTTTGATTCTATTTCTTATGGAATGTTGTTATTTTGCTCTTATACTTACACAAATATTATTCGTTGCTTGTAGGCTCAGCTTATTGCAAATAGGAAAAATGTTGAACAACTTCAACAAAAAACCTTAGAGACTTGTCTCATCTTCGCTCGGAAAGCTAAAGTGTCTGTTCAGTATCAGATAATGAGGAAGTATCTGGAATTGAATTTAGACTTGTTTGATTTAGACTGTGCCAAGACTCCTCTCCCTTGCGGTTATGATCCATATGAGGATGGCATTATACTGGTTACTAGGAAAGAAGAGGAAGCTACTAAGTTTGATCTGAAGGCAATGGACACTGGGTCTGGTAAGAAAAGGTGAGAATAGCGATGAGCTTGCTATGGTGGATAATGGACTTGATGATGAAAAGAATGGTGATGACATTATGGTGGAAAGCCTTGAACTTGTTTGGAAAGGCTGCACAAAGTGTGATGAATACTGATGTGCCTACTGTTGTCGAGGAGCAGACTGAAGGTGCTCTTCCTGAGGCTCGTTTTGATGGAGAAGCATCTAAACAAGTCCCGCATTGTACCCGCATATCCAACCAACCCCCAATGAAAATGTGACACATATAATTACCGTGTAAAGACAGTCAAAACCTGTCATTAACATTACGTTTTTCGAAATTCAAAGTTTGACAGCTAGTAAAAGACTTTCTGCTTCAATTTCCCGCCCACACGGTCATGTGTTGAACCCGACCCAATATTATGTCTGAGCAGAGCACGAGCAAGTTGTTGTTGTTGTTTAGCCGTTCAGATGGTCATTTTATAACCCTCTTCACGCCAAGGGGGCACTTGTTGAGTCTAAGCCCAACAACACCCTTGGACTTGATAAAGGGCCCGCGAAACCTATTAAGCCCAAAACTACGGAAAAGCTTGTCGACCTAAACCCTTGGCCTGAAGACCAGAGATGTGTCCTACACGAGTTTCCTATAGATAGACCCCTAAAACCCTAAAACCATTCATTCACTCTCATACAGTCTTACTACAAACCCTACTTAAGAGCTTCTTCGTGACTGAGAGCTCAAAATCCAAACCTTATTCCACAAGGTCATCAACACTAAGCTATTGCTAAAACAACTAGCAAAGAAACAAATTACCAATCTAAATTCAAGTTCCAGTTATTACATAGAGAAATATTAATTAACATGATTTTTAGCCACATTCTTAAAACCATGTAATCGAAATTGGATACCCTCTGCAATAACTTGAAAAGATTGTTCCACTATGTGTATCTTATGCTTGAAGATTCGATAACTACGTTCACACCACACAATATAAATTAATTAAAAATGAGCATTCTTAAAGAAAGAAGGGAACAACCCTAGCTTATCATAATCATGCCACAATTAGTTTTTCCAATTACCAGAGAGTTGGATCCTCCAATTCATGTGCACCTTTTTCACACATTTTGAATTTGCCTCCATCGATTATACAAGCCCTTCACTTTTATTTGAGATTCTCAAGATAAGAATCGAATCTAAAGACGTGCGCCTTTCCCACATGCCTTAGAATTTGCCTTTAGCGATTGGACCATGGCCATTTAGTTATCCAAATTCCAAATAGTTTCCACCCTATTGCCCAAATTCGGATCATTGTCAAATATGGGCATGTATGCATGTGTTCATCATGGCTCACTGAATTTCTTTCGAAACTTTTCCCTTCTATTTGGAGGGTCAAGGCTCTTGTTTACCATGATGTCTTCTATTCATCGTACTTAAAGAAAATAAACAGTTGGACAGTTGGTTGTCGATTTTGACTTTTCGATCATATATAAATCCTCTGCCTACGGCCAAAAAAAAAAAAACAAAAAACCTCTGCCACAATTTATTTCTAGCATCAAACTTATGTCTCATCTGAGTCAGCAAAGTAGTAAAATTATAATTGGATAACGGGTTGTTGTAGTCTTAACCTCATGTCCAATCTAAGTTCAAATCCTCTTCTTTTCCAAATTTTTCTTTTTGCAAGGAAAGCAAAAAGATCACCAATGCAAATGTCCAATCTAAATGTGAAAACTACATCACAAATAGAAACTCTTACTAAAAGCCAGAAACAGCAAATGAAGAAAAAAAAGAAAATTTCGGTGCCATCATATAAAGGTTAGGTGAAGTGCGGTCCCTCAGCATGTCCCTAATGCGGCTTCCACTACCCCTTTTAGCCCCTTTAAAGAAAAGAAAAATGCTCCTTGATTCCCCTATAAAGTGCTTCAATAGCTCAAAAACTAAGGCAAACTAACCAATAGCAAAAAATGATGAACTCTCTTCATTTCTTCTTCCTTCTATTGTTCTTTGCCTTGATTTACCTCACCAGAAGTGCTATGCCGCCGGTAAGCGAGGCGTTCGTGGCGTGCAATGGATCAATAGGGGAGTGCAATGAAGCAAATGAGATGCTAATGGAATCAGAAATAAGCAGAAGGTTTCTTGAACAGAAGAAATACATATCACCTGGAGCACTCAAGAGAGACCAACCAGTTTGCAATGAAGGCTCTAGTGGTGAAGCTTATAGTAAGACTGGAGGCTGTTTACCACAACCATCCAATCCTTATAATAGAGGGTGCTCCAAATACTATCGTTGTAGGTCTGATTCCTGATCCAAATATGCATTCTCTCTTTTTAAGTTTTGTGAAATTTTATTATGTAAGTTCATAGACTCACTATGTTCTAAAAGCTTCATATTTGTTCTCTGTAATCATATAATTTTTCCAATCCAGATAAACAAGGAATTTTTATAGAGCAAATTTCCAAGCTAAAGAACTTTAACATGTTTTTTTCAACATGATAAGTGTGTATCACTCAAATTATTCAATCCCACCTTACTGTTTTGCATTCAATCACACTATTGTATTTGTACCCACTTGAAGATTTCTGGTGTTCCAATCTAGTTGTAAATGGTATAGCACAGAAACCCAAAACTACACATTGCTAATCATTAATCAAGCTATATGAATTACAGATCAAAGAAAAGCATCAGATCCTCGAGGAACCTATATAGATTATAATTTTTGGTATAAACACAAGTTAGCCTTGTTTTAGTTGGGTCGGTATGGGATAAGCTCTCCCAACAATGATTTCTCCGTTCACAAGACTTGAAGCTGAGAACTTTGTTAAGGGAAGCAAGTGCCGAAGCACTTGAACCAATCAATTGTCAGCTGGCCTACTATTCTAACCTTAAAAATTGAAGAGAAAAGAAAGTATACTTATCATGCCGGGCTATTATAATCTCGGATTTAGAGTGCCAGACTGTCAGCAAAGGAGCATTCCTTTACTAGGAAAAAAGTAAGCAATCAAAACCCTTAATTCTAGGTCAGCCAAACTTATATACTATTAATGTAACAAGAAAGCAATTTGGGTGCACAAGCAAAGGTCATTGGCTGAATTAAGAATCTTATATGAATGCAACGAAGCTGGTTTATGGTTGAAATGGAAAGAACACAATGTGAAAGAGAGGCAGAGACCAGTCATTTGAATCCTCTCAGCATCACAAAGGGAAAGACATATGACAATAAAAAGTTGCAATTTGCAGAAAAATGATAAGAAAGAAGCCAACAACAGATACAAGAGTTGGGACATATATCACAATAGCCATATCAGCCCATCACTAATGATTAACTTGTTAATGATTATTTTGAGTAGATCAAGTGAAAGCCAGCTAGCACGCATGTAAAACTTTGACAATATATACAGAAATAATAGTAAACTGGTTTACTTCTCAATTTTTTCCAATTGCTTTTTTGTCACCATTAAAACATATTGAAAAAGACCCCTTGTCCCCCATGGGTACAATGCTGCTATGATCTCAAACCAATAAGGTCAATACCAACTTGTTCCAAAAGGTAAACTAACCCTAAATTAACAAATGGTAAGCAAAGTACCTTTTCTTCCTAGTACTTACATCAACAAACAGCACAGGCTTGAGCTACAATTGTTTGATCAGTTTCTTAGTCTTCTGATATGACAAGAGAATCCATAACAAATTATTTATAAGTTGCTTGCATTATAATTGATAAAAATATATAGACACTAACCATCCCTGCCTATAATTTGCTGCTAACCTTTCAGAACCTGAAAAAACAGGGGAAGTAAGGTATATATCAGATGACAATAAAACATGAGAGAAATTAAGCAATGGGGAAAAGTGATTAAAAATACAAAACCTTTTTTTAGTCTCAATATTAATGGATGAGATCAATATCAATATTGCAGCCAGCAGATCCATCCCACCATAGGGTCATCGATGGCTTGACAAAAACACTCCCACAATAAGCATCCAACTTTTGCCATTTATGGTTCTTGAATAAGTTCTCAAGCCGAATCTCACCGTTAATCCTCAATGAAACCACCATCTCACCTGCATCAGTCATCAGTTTCTCCTTTTCCATATCCATCCACAACCCAAATATCCCCACGTTTCTCCGCTCTACCCCTTTCTTCTGATCAAAGGAATCCACGCTGCCCCAAAAGGTGCGTTCATCGTCAGAAGAAGCGGAAACCTGAATATTAGTGTAACTTATGGAAGCAAACGTGTTAGGGTTGTGGAAGTATATAGTTAGGTGCCAGTTAGCCCACACAGTGTTGTTGGGAAAGGCTAAGATCTCGCTTGCGGTAACGGATTCGATCTTTATGTCTGGACTCTTATTATTATCACACGTGAAGTAGTAGCCAAGAATGAGAAATAACAGAAGAACGGCAGTTAACAAGAAAGAGACCAAGAAACATGTGAGACATAGACACTTCTTTGAAGCATGATTCTCGCATGGTGATGGTGGGATTGTAATAATGTCTTGTCCTTCGTCGTGACGTGGTTCTGGTTCTGCTTGTCTCTGGAAGTAATCTACAGGATAACCCATTACGACTTGATCATCATCTTGATTTTGAGCAGACATGGCTGGAAACAACAGTGACTCAAGACTTGACGACGAAGGAGATGACAATGTGTAAGAGATTGGTGAAATTTGTAGGGTTTCTTTTTTGTTGTTAAGATTTAACATTGTGTGAATAAAATGTGGGATTCTGCCTCTGATTTCCTTGAGAAGAAATTATTTATTAGGTGGTACGGATCCACCACGTCATTTATGGGACCGACCAATAATATAAAGACAATTCATCACTTTTCTAAAACCCTATCCCAATAAAATCTCAAATTTGGATACTTACCCTTTATAATCAGTGACTCGGTTTTAAATCCCCATTTTCATTTAAACCAAAACAATTGGTTTAAAGTACTTTCCTTTAGTAGAATAAGCAATCGAAGAGTTTCTTTATTAAGCATTGATAACCTTTCACTACAGTGATTTAAACGAGTTTATTACCAAACCATTGTGTTTTCAAAACTTTTTTTTGAGGTAATTGTGTTTTCAAAACTTAATTCCCAAAATATTACACTTTTAAAATTAGTTCCTAATTTATAGTGTTTGTTGCCATGTAATAAGGTTCATCTCATTTTTTTCATTAAAAAATAATAAAAAGTAAAGATTTGCTTTGATAAGCAGACTTTCTTCTCTTTCCCTCATCAAATTTTTCGTTGTACTTTTTTTTTTTTCTTGATTAAGTTTCTTGGAAATCAACTTTTCTGAACTATTACAGTTTTAAGGAGGATAAATGAAGATTAAAAGGTAACGCGTTATAATTGTCTAGTTTCCCTTTGTAGATAGAGTTTACTTTGTAAAATTTACATAGGGTTTGGTTCTGTTATCATGTACTCACTTTTGAGAATATCAATAAAATTCCCTTTGTTTCTGGCCAAAAAAAAAAACATATCAATATAATTCCCTTTGTTATGAAACACCCTTTACTTGTAACATAAATTTTTTACCTAATCACCTAATCAACTGATTTCTACCTAAAATCATCTGCAATTTGAATATCCCATTTGCTTGAAAGTTTCAATGGTTTATCTTGAACACTTTACAATTTTCAATCAAAGTTTTTACGTATTATTTTTCAATCAAAATTTTAAACTTAACATGCAGAACCCTCCTGGCTATAAGTTGAACAGTAATAATTCCAAGTTTAGTTTTCAGGAACTTGTGACTTCAAATTGGCATGCCAAGAGCAAAAAAAAAGAAAAGAAAGAGCCTACAAGGGAAGGTCCCTCCATTCACAGTCCATTTCTCACCACTTCTCAGAAGTTTTATGCTAGCCAAACTAAATTTTCATTCATAGAGGGAAGTTATAAATTAACCTCATCATGATGAATACGATATAGCCAAACTAATGAGTAACTTGAAGCTGCAATAACCATCAAGGAGACAGTCAGTCATGCAACTGATTCCTTCCAACGCTCCATACAAGTTTTGAAAGCATACTCAGAATCATAACAACATAATCAAGGACCGGAACCTATTATGCAGGCCAGACCCAGATTAGCTTGGTAAGTAACAGTACAGCCAGTTATTTAATGCTTGCCATATATGTTTATTGTAATTCTTAATTCTTGAAACAAAAATATAGTATATGATACTGAGCAAACAATGGTTTAAGAAATGAAGACTTGTCTAAGAATAACAATTAAAGGAAAATGTTTATGGAATATAATAATCTAAATTGTGCACATATAGAGTAACATTTCTTGAATTTGATGAAGCTATTAGCCAGTATCCACATTTAGAGTAGCATCTACTACAGTCAATATCCCAATAGACCAAAATGGGGGGACCTACTTGTATGAAAGCTTCCATACCTCCCGTACATTAGAGGAACCATCAGCAACTTCAGTAACAAGACTTGAAGCTAGAACACCTGTTGGGCCAAAAGAGGCACTTAATCAGTATCTTGCACCCTGTATCTCATATGTGGAAAGCCTCAGGAATCAAATGAAATGCATCATACAAAATGACTTGAGAAAACCACACAAAATCAATTAATTTCATTTTGATTCTTTAAAAGAAAAACAATTATTGATCAGCTTTGACTCTAAACTTCTTCCAAAGTTGCCAATCTAATCATTACCAATCATGGAACTCAATGCTCCTACCCCATTGACATAATCACAGCTTAAATAATCAACTTACCATCTTTCTCGAGCATAGAAAGAAATTGCCGTGTTCCCCCACCTACACCGAAGTAATGCTTTTTTCCAGCCATGTAAACAACTCCATGTGGGTGGCTCAGGCACTGCAACTTGAGAATGGTTAGACTTCAGGAATCCATGAATTTGTGATTTACAGAAGAATCACGAATAACTCAACAAAGAAATACCTTCTTTATAAGTCCATAGAGATTCCTTTGAGCAGAGATTGAATAAATTGTCTCAGCCATTAGAATAACATCATAACCTGTAGCTTGGTCATGTTCTGAGCATGAATTTGGGTTCATTTCACTTTTACGTGCATGAGGAAGTAGTTCATGAAGCTCACCCCAGTCACCAGCAAAGAATCGCACTTCTGCTGCAGGGTCAGGCAGAGACTTCTCTGAAAGATTTACATTTACATTTGGAATGGTAAGACACCGCAGAACCTCAGCATTGAAGTCCTGGAAATGCACAACAGATGCACCCTGAAGCCAAAAAAAAACTAATAAATAAATAACAATGACTTTTTACCATATACTCCCAGTCACTACACACTGCAGTCAAGCATGCATGAATTTTACCTCGAGACATGCAAAAATCCCAGGAAGTCCGTGACCACATCCAAGCTGAAAACATTTAGACAAAACTCAGCAAGTAATAGCAAGAAAAGGCAAGCTAAGATGTTAAAATACCTACCTAAAAATAAATTCACTATTTGAAGGAAGTCTCCCTACGATTAAAGCTATTAGAGGGGCTAAAACATCTTCCCTATGCTAGATATATGTTGAAAGTTATTAATTCAATACAATCAGAAGAAAAGAAGCACTTCCCTTAACATTAAGGCAATTATTCTGGCAGGTACATTCTTAAGAAATTTAGTTCCCCACATGGCAACAAGGCCTCTCACTAGGAACCCAAATAGTAACACAAAGTCTATCAAGTCAGTTGGGGTGACAAACAGATTCCAGAACTAAAGTCAATATCTTGATATGCACTGAGTATCATTGTGCTTTCGCAATGTTGAGCTATATACAATCACCTGAAATTAGGTGCCCACCTCTAACACTCGCTTTCCCTCAATTGATAGATGTCCATTCTGAATCTCAGACCGCAAAGCTTTAACAAGGTCTAAGGAACCTTCCCATAGTTTAAGTCCACCTACACTCCCAAAAACAAAAACACATGAAAAAGGAAATAATTTGTAAGCACCATCATGACCAGGAAAATCTAATGTGAAGTTAAACATAAATTCTAAAACAGAGGGGAATTAAAAAAAAAAGAAGAAGATTACTACAGACCTTCATAAACTCCAGGCACTAAATCCGAGTTAGGCAATCCGAGAACATCTTTAGTACTCACCCGCCCCTAAAAGAATGGCAAAGTATAGTTCATCCTTTTAGAAGTTCAATTACAAGAACAATCAGTCTTACAAGAGCACCCCCACAAAACAAAAACTAATACTTCATATGTTCTTATTCCTTTTCAAGACCAACAAAACAGAGAGCTCAATTTTTTTTTTTCTCATATAAACAGAGTAAAAAGAAAATGATGAAATTTCACCTTAAGTAAAGTAAGGCCATCCAAGTTGACAGGCTCCACGGTACATTTAACAGAAGATGAAACCTACTTCAAATTGAAAACCCAATCAATCAAAAAAACTTTTACTCAGAAATCAAAGACAAGAGCTTAGAAATTGGTACCTCTGAGGAGAGGACTTCGATGGGAGGAGGTGGAGGTGGCAGAGGCGGCTCTGACGAGTCCAAAAACCCTAAACCTAAACTGGGTTTATCATCATTAGATGACGAAAACAGTTGAAAATTTGAGTTAGTCCACATTTGCTAGCCGTGCTTCAGAGTTGCAGACTGGAGTCCGGTCACTGGAGTTGGAGATGATTTTTTTTTTTTGGTTTATTAACCGGTTCTTGTGTTGGGCCTATTATTGGGCTCTGGCTTGCAGGCTTTCTTATTAATTCGTTACTATTTTTATGGCTTGTAGGCTTTCTTATTACTTTGTTACTATTTTTAGTCGTGAATTGGGTCTTTTTGGGGCCAGAGTGAATTGGGTCTATCACTATGTGCCTCAACTTCACGTAAATTGTTGGAATTAAATGCATGGATAACAAGTATATGAACCAATAGAATTAGCGTAGATTATTTTTTAAAAAAAGAAATTTAGGAGAAGATCGATACCATTCCCAAAATCAGGACAAATGGCCAATCCTTCACATATATTCTTTGGGATTTTTTTTTTTTTTGTTTTTTTTTTTTTTTTTTTTTTTTTAACTTGTTGAGCATAGCACAATTACGATCTGTTTCTGCCGTTCGGCAGCTTCTATAATCGAGCTCAGACAAGGCATAAAGGATCCCATCCTTTCTGTTCGGCACAAGTTCCCTAAGGCCTATAGGCCCAAAAGGCTAGCCAGCTGGCATTTCACACATGGTTCCAAGCGTGCGACCCGCACAAACAGACCCTATATAAATCCACAACTGGCTAAATATCCAAATTGGGTCTAAACCTTTCGCGAGTTGCTCAATTTGAGTCTACACCTTTAAGTTGAATCAAATTGAGCCTAAATCTTTTTGAGATGCACCAAATTGGGCCTAATTCTGACAGACGTTGGTCCATGTATTATACGCGTCCACTTTGCGCGTAAACAAATCCAAGTCCAATTCAAATTAGCCAGTTGACTATTTTTTTTAATTTTATATAATTTTTTTATATTTCTCTTTGTTTGTTGTATTTTTCTCTTTCCTTTTCGTTAGTTTTCTTTTTCTTTTTCTTTTTTTCTTATCTTCTTCTTCCTTCCCCACCACCTAAAACCCACGATCCAAGCATCCATCACCAATTCACCATGTCTTTGTTTCAACTCCAACAAATCTTCCCTCTTACCCTCCTTCTCCATCCGCTTGATATTTGTCACCCATGGCTATCGAGTGTTTTCGAATGAATTTCTTCTTCTTCTCCTTTTCCTTTTCGGTTTCAATTTCTATTCTATCCCTTTCTTCTGCACTACCGGTTTCTGTTTGTACCCAAGTGGTGGCGACTCCGTTTGCCTTTTCCGTTGGGTTGGTGCCATTATTTTCGGTAGTTAAGGTTTGGGGATAAACTAGATTTAGGAACTAGGGATTTGGATGAGGGAAATTTAGGGGTTTAGGAATTAGGGATTTGGATTCGGTTTGGGTTTTAGATGAGAATCTAGGATTTTGGATGAGAGTTTTGAGCATGTCTTTCAGGCGTGACATCGGCATGTGGAGCTTTGCAGATGAGTTTTGATTCTGGTGCCACCGATCATGCTTTGTTTTGTGGAGATTTTTGAGTTAATTGTAAGGTTTCTAGTTGTTCCATTCTTGGACAACTCACTGTCATGACAAGTGCTGACTCAACTCAACAGTGTATGAAGAGTGGTTCTTGTTATAGGCATAACAGGATCAATGTCTTGAAGCTTCAAAGTGGGGCAATAATCACCTCTTCCATCTCCCGGGTAAATAAAATTCTGCCTTCAACAGCAAACACACATCGATATCATCAAGCACTAATCAACATTTTCATCTCGATTCATTAGTTTTTTCCTGAAACTTGATGAAGCATCTACCTTCAAGAACAAAAAAATTGACTATTTACCTGTTACTTAAGTTTTTTTTTTTTTAAATGTTTGGCCTTTTGGGCTTGTGAGAGTTTTGGTAATTTTAATTTTTGTAGTAATTTCCCACTATTTACTTGTTATCAAAGAACAAAACCGATTGATTTTGTCAGCAAAAAAATGAAATTAACAAGAAAATGAAATTTTGTAAGTTTATGTTATTGAGTTCATAGAAAAATAGCACTTCTGATCCAAAAAGTATAAGATTCTGTTTGTGTTGGAAAAAATAAGAAAGAAATTATTTTTAAATTTTTTATTTTATTTTTAAAAATTTTTAAATTATTTCAGAGAATAAATGGTCTATGTTAAGCCACGTCACACCGTTACTAAGAGTAACGGCGCGTGTCATTCACAGCTTAATGTCCGTTAAAAATAGGCTCAGTTTGGTGCATCTAGAAAAGATTTAGACTCAATTTGATTCAACTTAAAGGTTTAGCCTCAAATTGAGCAACTCGCGAAAGGTTTAGGTCCAATTTGGATATTTAGCCCCCACAACTCTCATAGTTGAAGTATATATGTTACACTCTCTAATCTTAAACCCTAAAAACCCTAGATCTAAAACTCTGACTTATGCATTGGTGTACAAACGGGGACTTATCCTCGCCACTCTTGATGCCCTCTCTAGTGCATTCAGGTACTCCTTTCGAGTTCCTCGGACCGACTACCTGTAAACGATTTGGTGCCCGCAACATAATTTATCGATCGTGTATGTGAAAATTAGAATCTAAGTTTCTTCCATCACAAATCCACACCCTTACTAGTGTAGTTAACTCCACTGGTAATTAAATTAGATATACAAAATTTTGCTAAGTAATAAGCTAACTGAGTATAAAATATCTAAATGCTGCTGTTTTTTGGGTTGTTCTTCCGGCAAAGCTTAACTAGTACTAGTAGTGAGATAAATACTTTTAATAGCTGAATTAAATCATTTCAATTTTCAAACATATACAAGAGTGAAATTCAAGACGTTGTTTTATCTCGAATCTTGATCATATCAAGAACAACTTTGAAAGCTTCTTCTTTTTTTCTTTCTATACGTAACAATTGCCTCTTCAAAGAATCTATATCTTTCTTTGCTTCAATACTTATTGCTTGCTTGAGCACCTCAATTTTAGCTCTCAGCCGCAAATGTTCCCTCCTGTCTTCATCGCGTGAATCCTTTTCCATAATCTGTAACAAAATCAAAAGCATTGGCAATTTCATTATTAACTGACAAATTCAATTAGTAGAACTCATTGAAAGACTTTTATATATTTGTTACCTTTATTTGTTGTTTAATAACATTTTTGGGAGGTAAAGAATTCCAAAATTTCCCCTTCACAGGAGCATTAGCAATGGCTTTATTCCGTGCCAATTTCAGCTCATGAATCTCTCGGAGAACTTGCTTTTCACTAACCATGTTTCTTGGGTAGTAATAATAACCCCACTGCAAACTCCGTATCTGTTTGCAGAATGAAAAACATACAATTATCAATGCAAATAAACCCTTTATTAGTAATAAGAAATTCATTATTATATATAATATTGCCTTACACGAATGCTAATCTCATCTACTGATATAGTTGAATCATCTCCTTTCTTCTGGCAGCTGGCATTGATCTCTTTCAACACCTTCCTTTCGTTTCTCATGTTATTGGTTCCATGGTGCATTCGAAAATGCAAATTCTGAAATAAAAAACAGAATCCCCCATAAGGCCCCCAGAAGGAGAATAAGGAAGTATTAACACAAAAATAATATTTCTCAAAAAAAAAAAAAACAACACACACACAAAAATAATATTATAGATCAGGGATTCAATATTTACATAGTTGTTAATCTTGTCTTCTGACTTGATAGCTCTGTCCTTGTATGCATTGTTTGCAAAAGTGAGCTTCTCTAAGTCTCTTTTTAATGAAGCAAGTTTTTCCCCTCTATCACTCCACATCCTTCTGAAATCTTTCTCTCTATTTTCTAAGTAGGATAATTGTTTATAAGCCTGGCTTTCTTCAAACTGCTGACAATGTCCAAAAAAAAAAACAGGTAATTCTTTTTAGTTTTGACACAAATTTAATGATAAGAATTAAACTCAAAATTATATGAATGGTGATGAAGATATTGCTAGACCCAACCTCTCTCTGCCTTAGTCTTTGAGTGACTCGAAATAGATCTTCATTCAAGCTTGCCAGCAGCTTCACAGCCTGTTGAATTCTAGATTCTGGGTCTGGGTTTTCCTCGAGCATCACAAATATTAAGTCATTAATTTGGTCAATGCTCTTTACAGCTTCATAAGGATTTGTTTGCAATATCCCTCCATTTTCATGTGTTGCATAATTTTGCATCACATTCCTTTGAATTGTAGCAGTAGCCATAACTTTTTTTTTGGCTAATTAAATCTGAATTCTGTCAAAAGAATACAGGGTCTCAAAGCAATTCAGGGTTCCATCTTGTCTTGAGTGAGTTGATGATTATATATTTGTTCTTTTAATTACTATCACGGAAGTTGACTGTTTATTTTAGAAGAAAATGATCTGATCCGGATTAAGGAGGATGCTTCCTAGTTACAAAGACCCTTGCACCCTACGGCAAGGAAGTCAACCATAACCCTGGCAACAATTTTTCTTTCTTCTGACATTTTAGCAATTCCTTATGAGTAGGTCATTTGTCAAACATACTAACTAATGCAAACAACCAACATGTCCAAAGCATAAAACTATAATTAGTTTGTTGAGGCCTATTTAGACACACAGCCGGTCTTGGTTCTACTAGATGCACTGATCCCAAGGAAGGTAACCTGCAAGAGAGCAAAACACCTGAGTGGCATGGGGATGCCCTGCGTTAGCACTCCGATGATTAAGTCAGTTACCCTCTTAGGTAAGGAATATTCTGAGATCAGAGTAATGAAGTAGTAGGTAGTAAAGTCATACCTTCAAATGGGGCAATACTAGGATATTTATAGAGGGAGTAGGTCGGTTACCTTCACACGTGTGCGCAACCGGGTCGTCGACCCGCGCGTTTATCCGCTTTAGACCCGAAGCGTGTGGCATTGGGATTCGTAAGGCCTGTTATATGGGCTTCAGCCCCGTTAGGCTCTCTTTGGCCGTTCGGCCCATAGTGGCCTGTAAGGCCTTTTCTTTATGTGTCCTGAGCTTGACTCTTTTGAGCCTTTTTGCTGGGCAATTGGGATATACTCAACAATTGCCCCCCAGGCGTGAGGGTGGTTATAAAGTGACCGGACGAACGGCTTCGAACATGCACACCTTGGGTGGGAGGGCGGGAGTGCTAACATGTTAAGTATTTTGATTGGTAGCCAGTATGGCTTACACCGTTATGGTGCTGATATTGTTTTGATGTTGTGGTGTCGTACGGCTAGAGTGCTGGCTGGCTTTTGTCGGCCGTCTAGGGGCGAAATTGTTCTTGTTTTGGGCCGTACGGCCTGACATATATGTGTGTTCTTTTTTTGGAATTCGAACTATTTCGACACCTGTGATTAATGCCTTGAGTTTCGGAAAAGGGGAAAATGGAAAGGTTTTCGGCTTTCTGGATTCTGGGAACTTCCACCACTTATCTTCTATAAATTCACATGTCTTTTTCAGACCGTTTTCAAAACTTTATCTTTTCCTTCTATCTTCATCCTGTCAGTTATCTTCTGTCGGTTATTGTTTGTGAAACTTTGGTCCTTGTCTTGGCCGTCATTCGCTTGATGGATGATCTTCCACCTTTGCCGGAGATCGAGTTCACGGATGCTCTTGTTAGAGTTATCCATATTTTGGAGGGCATTGTGGGGATTATTCATCCTCACCGATATTGTCTCCCGATGGATTTGATGATGCGGGCTCTGTGTTTTACATTCATCGGGAAGATAGGCCTGTCCGACATGGAGGCGGCGCGGTATCTAATTGGTTGGTTGGGGATTGGAGGCTTTGCGCCAGATGGGGCGGAGGTCATGGATGCTCTGCAGCAGACGTAAGTAGTTGAGGAACTCATGGTGCGGGGACTGATGCATCGAGTTCCGAGAGAATTGCCTTTTTTGATCGAGGACCTTCCTTGGGTGAACCCAGTGTCAATCCTGATCCATGGTGGCCCTACTCGGAGTCTGACTAACCATGGCACGCGACTTCGAGTGGCAACTATTGATTGTCCAGATCTTCAATGTTTGGAAATAGATGCACAAAGTTGGGCGTTACCAGAAAGAGGAGTAATGAAGCACCGCTTGCGATTCCGGGCTATGTCAGATGATGACATTGATGCTGTGAATGAGAGGACACTGTGGTTGCTTGGTGAAACCTGGTCAGCGACTGCCAATCTTTAAGCCCCTGTGAGGGTTGTTGTTTACAACGCAAGGGGGGCGGCGCATTCTTCTTTTGGTGAGAATGTGGAGCAACTGAAAGATGACCATGAACCTCATCTTCTTATTGTTACTGAGACTAGGGTTTCGGGGGAAAGGGCGGACTCTATTAAGGGACATTTGGGTTTCGATAGGAGTTTTATCATGGTTCCCGAAGGCTTTTCGGGCGGTATGTGGATTTTGTGGAATTTTAATAGGTTGGAAGAGGAGATCATCAGTCCTTACCAACGGGATTGGACTCTTCAATTTAAGCCTGCGCTAGATTATCTCCTAGGTTTCCAGCCGGATGAATGAACACTTGTAGCATTATGCCTCGTGTTTTGTTTATAGTTTGACCAATTTCGTAAGCTATGGATTCTTACTATTTTGTAAGATTTGTCTGTTTGTACTGGCAAAGGCTGTTTGAGCTCTACTCTGAAATGAAGTGACTCCTTTTGTAATCCTGTCGACTCTATTTTTTGCTTCGTCTATTTTATCTGCCATTGTATTTTCCAACTTGTTGATATAACTTCTTTTGGCCATGCGGCGCGAGCAGGGCTTTATACCTATGTCATGGGGGATGCCCATTTTTGGTCGCACGGCTGAGGGATGCTCAGTTGTTCTTAAAAAATTTCTATTCCAACTACACATTGCGGGGCTGTACGGCCTTGAGTTACGTCTCTTTCTTCTTGTAGCTGTGCGGTTTGAATTCTTGGTGACCCCGGCTGCCCGGCTCTTTACTTGGTGGCTCGATATTAGGTCGCAGTTACTTTGATGGCCATTCGGCGCGTTCCCGTGCTTTCGATTGGCTGACGTGGGACAGCTGTCTCGTCCTTTCAGTTTTTGACGGTTTGGTTCCTCAGTTTGAATTTTGAAAATAGGGTTCTCGGGAGGCGCAATTCTTCATGGTGTGCCACGTGTCGCTTCTCCAGTGGGTATCTTCTGGTTTTTACCTATTTTCGAGGGGGGATGTCTCCTCGCTTTCCCGCTCCATCTCCCCTATATATTCGCCTTGGTTGTCCTTATCACCATCTCTATTAGAAGTCAAATGATATTCTTTTCACTCCCTGATCTTGTTCCTTTAAAAGACTCCCACTTTTCAGATCTTGTCACTCGATTCCGGGACCACTTTACTCGGGATTTCTGACTTCTTGATATTTTATTAACGCCACCGCCATTTTTTCTACTGTTATCGGTTGGTCTTCCTTTGTTCCTTTCTTTTCATCTTTTCCGGCGATTCCTGGTTTTTCCGGTGGCGAGTTCCACTGATTCTAGTTCCTCGGTCCGAGTACTCACTCCCCCAGACCCTTCTATCCTTTTTATTAGCAGCGGGAGCGCGAATAGCCTTGATCGTCGAGAGTCCTCTCCGCTATCGTCTTCCTCTGTGTCGACACCGTCTTTTTTGCGCCGGATCAACCGCGGTTCCGATTCCTCTTTTGGGTCTTTCGTTCCACCAGAACTCGGGTGTCTCCGTCGTGTGTCTAGCTTTCCTAGTGTTGAGAGTACTGCTCTCGGTAAGTTTGTGTTGAAATTCAGATTTTTTGTGTGTGTTTTTATTGGATCTAACCCTTGTGCCAAAGATGTCTGGTGATGAGTCGTATCACCCTTCTGCTAGTGGGGGTGAAGAAGGAGGGAAGAACGATGAGATTTTTGGGAATCTTGAGGATTTGGGTATGGAAGTTACTGGGCCTGTGGAAGTTACTGGAATGCTTCATCCTATTGAGGGCACATCAGCAGAAGATGACTCTGATGAGGGGGGAAGCAGCGGTTTCTGTGAATCGTGGTGTGTGGGTTTGTCCAGCCGAGATTATCGCGGGCAATGGTGTTCCTACAGCCTCGGCCGCTTTCTCTGGGTGCATTAGTGGCGATAGTTGGGTGATCCAGGCCGATCCGGATTATGTTCAGTATGATGCAAGATGTCGCAGGGAGTTTACTGATTGCCTGAACTTGGTGCTTGTACTTGCCGAACGCAGGCGATTATGAGCGCCAAAGGGGGCATCTTCGTCTGACTTGTTGCTATGCTGGATTATCTCGTCATAATGGGTACAAACTGTCGTACGCTACTGAAAACGAGCGGCCGTTCAGCATCTCGAAGGGCGGGCGGCGGATTATATTCAATAGGAAATTTTTTGAGGATGGTTTTAGGTTGCCCGCCCATCCGTTCTTTATAGAAATAACTGGTTATTATGGCGTGCCTCTTACGCAATTTCTCCCTAACACTGTCCAAACACTGATGGCTTATATCCAGTCTTGTATTTATTAGGGATGGAAACCTAAGGTTGATGTAATAAGGGAGCGTTTTAAGATTTCCAAGAAAGGAAAGTGTTGGTATTCCTTGAACAGTAGGGATGGGTCAAGTGCTTTTGCCAGGTCTACCGGTCGGCATAACTGGAGGCAGCAATTCTTCGCTGTTGAAATTCATCCCGACCTCAATTGGGGTTTTCAGACAGAGTGTGTTCTTCATGATTCTAAGACTATTAGTCGGCTAAATTATAAGAAGGATTTGAATCTAGACGAGGGGATGAAGCTTCAGGTTAGGTATTTGAAGTGTGTAGAGCATACGCTTCCTGATTTGCTTAGCAGAACTCGGCTGTTTTTGAGTGGGTTGTCTCCATTGCCGACTGGGATGCCACTGAGGGATATTATTGCACCCCAGTTTCCCCCTGTCTCTCCCCTTGCTTTTGGCAATGAACATGTGGTCGTCAACAATGTTGGGGAATGTGTCCTTGTTTATTTGCCTAACAGGGAAAGCTACACCATATGTTGTGAAATAGTGGAAGGAAGGCGTCTTGGTGAGTGAGGAGGGTGCATGACCTCACCAGCCCTACGTCCCTGATAGTCCCCCAGGACCAAGCGGCTAAAGTGATGACGGTGCGGAAGAAGATGATGATGATGATATGTCTTCCATGCCCGAAAGAACTGTTCAAATGGTTCCAGAAGCAGCTTTGCCTATGGGTCGTGGGGCTGGTAAGGGCTATATGGCGCTTAAAATTCTTCATGACGATTATATGCGGAGTAAGGGGCTCACACCTACGTCGAACGTGCCAGGATTAACAGCTCCTGATGGTTGCTTTTTTAAGTTTGAATCTTGTTTGGAATTTTAACTTCTCTTAAAGTTCTTTCGTTCGACTGTGGTGGTGTTCCCTCTAGCTACCCCGCGTTTTGATTTCAATCCCTTTGTGTTGTAACCTTACCTTTCTTTTCTTTGTAGGTGGACAAGCAGGAACTGGTCAGCCTAGTTTTGTTGCCCCGCCTGTCACTGCTGGAGCTCCTTCTGTTCAAATTAGTGAAGTGCCTGTGAAGATGTCTGGGAAGAGACCCGCTAAAGAGATCGATCCTAATGCTTGGATGAAGCTGGCAAGCAAGAAGCAGAAAACTGTTACCGGGCCGGGTGCTCCCCCTCCTGCTAGCTCCCAAGGACGAGGTTCGCAGAATCCTCGTCGTACGACTCAGGGGCGTGGTACTCCGCCGCGCGGCCGTGGAACCGAGCCGTCCAGCAGCCGAGGTAATGTCTCGTTGATCGAGCTCAAATTATGCATGTTTTTATAGCTATTTTTCTATACTTTTTGCTATTTTTATATATGTTTTTATCCTATTTTGTTAGTATTTGTGTTTTTAGGTCTTGAAGACAAGAAAAGTGAAAACTTATTGTTTTTCACTCTTTTTGGAGCTATTTTAGTGACTTTTTACTCAACTATGGATTTAGTCATTTGGAATGAAGATTTGAAGATGCGAAGTTCGTGATTGAAGATATTTTGAAGATTTAAAGCCAATTGAAGAATTAATTCAAGAAGTAAAAATTGAAGATTTGGAGCTTATTTGCAAAGGATTGAAGCCAAGTCCAGAAGAAGCCCTGAAGTTGAGGATTTTTGGATTATTTATATGGGAATATACTCAGCCCATATAAACCTATAATTGGAGTTAAAATCCCAATTTGTAGGCCTAATATCCAAAAGAATATCCAAATCCTGCAATAATCCCGCAGATTTGCGATATAAGCCCGGTTTTAGCGCAGTCTTCGTAGAAAGACCATAACTTTCTGCTCAGATGTCCGTTTTAAGCCCATGAGTAGCCGTTGGAAAGCTAACTCCGAGCTCTACAACTTTCTTTTGAAGTGCAAAGCCCAGATCTGCCATCTTGAAGCCCGAATATCAAGTTGAAGTTTTTGCCAGATTCCAGAAAATTCCAGGATCCTATTTTAACTTGGATTCTACTCTAGGATGACATCTAATCCAACTTGGACTTCAAGTTAGAGCTAAAACGTCCTACCCTATTCCTCCACTATAAATAGCCACCTCCTGTATCACAAATCACACAACTTTACACATCACAAATTTTAGATAATTCTCTTTTTCTACCTTTCTTTAGTTTTTTAGGTTTTTCTCTAGTTTTAGAAAAGGGAGAAGCCGACACCCTCTCTAGCAATAGAGGGGTGCGACGTCCCTAGGGTTTCAAGGGGGAGAAATCGTTCCTCCTCTGCTCTGTAAGTATTCTTATGCCTCTCATGGATTTTCCTAAGTCCATGAGTAGATAAATCCTTAATACTTCTGATCCTTTGGTGAATTCAATCAATTGATTATGGTGAGATTTCTATTGTTTGTACCCTAATTTACCAATTAGGGTAAATTTCTAGAAGTGATTAAAACCTAAAGTAAACGGTCAGGATTATATCTTGATTGTCATGATTCTAAATGGGTTTTTGTCGCCTTAATCTGATGGGGATTAGGAAAATGACTCTTACATTAAATCAAGGCCCAAAATATTGTGAAAATTAACCAAGGGCCCATTTGTTATATTTACCTAAGCAACGAAATTGATTCAATTTTTGTTCATGGAAAGAAGCTATATATGATGGTCACCCAAGGAAAGTTGTGTTGGATCGCCCTAAGATATTACGGGGTGGTGCCACCCAGTCTTGATACAGTGGCTTTTCTTCTCACCCGAATAAATCATGCTAGGGTGAACGACCTTTGGTTGGTGGAAACTAAAGCTTGGTATTGGGGTGAAGTGAAATCATAAGGATCACACATTTAAGGGTGGCGATTTTAGAGTTGACTATTTAAGACTGTCAATTTGTGATTTTGATTGTCTGAAGACAATGAATTAAATTGCTTGATGAGTTCACCCTAGGCTCAGCTTTTGCACAATTTGCCAAAATTCATAAGTTTGAACGTGATGATAATATTTTGGATATGGTGCCAAATACTTAAGTGTATGCCTTGGCGCCGTTCTTACCATTACAAATTTTCTTGGCCTTAGCCACCCAGGGTCCAATTTTTTAGCAATGGCGTCATGTTAGGGTGAGCAACGTCCATGAGAACACATCAAGCTTTCACACGTTGAAAATCAGAAGTTGACTAAATCCACTAATTTGTGGGATATTGATTGTGATTAATTTCCTAAAGTCAAGGAGTCAAATGGGTAATCAGATCAATTATCATCAAAGTTAAGGTTGACCCTGGGACAAGAATCAATCAACCACGTTGACAAATTAATTGTTGGGGTTGATGGGTCATGAAGGCAAAATCCCTTAAATCATGGAGTAAACCACGACCCCATGGCTATATAAGTGAAGTCTCCACCAACGTGAAAGGCCTCTCCGGACACCCGATTGCCCTGCGCAAAACTCAACCAAGCTCAGCGCTTGTACTCAACACACTTGTTCACTTGTTATCTTTTTCACTCGTGTTAGACTCTTGTCTATTCACTTGTCCAGTGTCTTTGATCCAAAAATCCTTGTAATTCTCGTCTCTTTAATAACACTCCATTGTTATTATCATTCGAGTTACTAAGAACCTTTTGTTTGAGTTGATCTGAATCTGGGTTGCATGATTTAAACACCCTGAGTGTGACTTACAACCAGTTCTCACAAATTTATCGTTTGATTTCCTTTTTTCCATAAGCTTTTACGCTTAATCAATACTTTGTCAATTTCCTCGCGTAAATTGACTGGCACACCCCGTACACGAAGGCTCCCAAAGAGATTTTGGTGCAACATCTATACTTATAATTTTGTGTTAAGTTCTTGATGATAGTAGTCAAAACCCTAGAATAATTTTATGATTCTGAATCTTATTTGAGTTATGTGGCCACTAACGATGTAAGAGGAAGGTCTATGGCTAGATCAAGCTTAGAATTAATCACTCAAGTTTTATTGTATGTAGCAAATTAGGTTTGTTTAATCGCTGCTTAATGGGTATTTGTCTATCGGAGGGCGAGAAATTTCTCTTCATATGGTTCTACTTTGTAGGCATGTGTGTAAAATTAATTAATCTTAATGCTTTGTTCTCAAGTGATCTTTAAGCCCTAAGAAAGTAATCGATTGCTGAAGGAATAAAAGGGATAACTGCAGCTTTAATCGGCCTCTTATCTAAAATACATGTTGGGAAACCTATATCAGTTGTCAGTCAAGAATAAGATGCTAAATTCACCTTTTAAATCGAGGATCCATAGTTAATTTGATTGAATCATACCAGTGGAGAAGAAGTATACTTTATAATTATTGTTTGCTTTATAATCTGCTTTAGATTTAGATTTAGATTTAATTTGCTTTGTTTTTATTTTTAGTTTAATTGTTTTCTTTATAATTGATTTTCACAATCCCCTGTTTTCTGTTTGATTTTTGGTAAAGATTTTTCTTTATTCTCTATCGTTCATCACATAAACCTTCTCTGTGGGATTCGACCCCTACTTGCCCTAGCTTTTATAGTTAGTTTATTGTGGGGATTATTTTTATGGTCATAGACGACACGATCACTCGTCTTCAGTGCGTGATCGGTCGTCAGCAATCATAAAAATAATTATCCCAACAATTACTAACTAAACTAGCTAGGGCAAGTAGGGGTCGATCCCACAGAGAGAACGACTCTTCCTTTTCTCAAACAAAACAAATTAATAAAGAGAATTTAAAGAAGAATTAAAATTAAATCTAACTAAAAGTAAATTAACTAAGAAAGCAATCAAGAAAATTAAAGAAAACAATTAATCAAAAGCAGTGAATATTATTGAGAATAACAATTAAATAGAAACAACCTCCAACATAGAATTAATATCCCTCTTGACAACAATAACATGGATCATTGATATCTAAAGATTCTGAGAACCTTGAATAGCCTGTCGGACTTAACCTAAATTACCTTGATTAGATAAGATTACCGATCAAAGTCAATCTATCCCTTTTATTCTTTCAGCAATCAATTACTTTCTCAGGGTTTAGAGATCACTTAGGAATAAAGCATGAAGAACAAGTAATTTAATAACAAGCACAATGAGAAATTTCTCGCCCATTGATTCTTTTCTCTCTTGAATGGAGGATCAATTCACATCCAATTGCTACATAAAATTAAGCTGGATGATCAATTCACAACCTAATCTAGCTAATGCTAACT
>AWWV01015686.1:0-60621 GCA_001974805.1 Corchorus capsularis | reverse complement strand
CTGATCCTTTTGGTGAATTCAATCAATTGATTTATGGTGAGATTTCTATACTTATAATTTTGTGTTAAGTTCTTGATGATAGTAGTCAAACCCTAGAATATTTTATGATTCTGAATCTTATCTGAATTATGTGGCCACTAAGGATGTAAGAGGAAGATCTATGGCTAGATCATACTTAGAATTAATCACTCAAGTTTGATTGTATGTAGCAAATTAGGTTTGTTTAATCGCTGCTTAATGGGTATTTGTCTACCGGAGGGCGAGAAATTTCTCTTCGTATGGTTCTATTTATAGGCATGTGTGTAAAATTAACTGTTCTTAATGCTTTGTTCTCAAGTGATCTTTAAGCCCTAAGAAAGTAATCGATCATTGAAGGAATAATAGGGATAACTGCAGCTCTAATCGGCCTCTTATCTAAAATACATGTTGGGAAACCTATATCAGTTGTCAGTCAAGAATAAGATGCGAAATTCACCTTTTAAATCTAGGATCCATAGTTAATTTGATTGAAGGATACCACTGGTGAAGAAGTATTCTTTATAATTATTGTTTGCTTTATTAATTTGCTTTATTAATCTGCTTTAGATTTAGATTTAGATTTTCTTAGCTTTATTTTTAGTTTAATTGTTTTCTTTATAATTGTTATTTATTTAATCCCCTGTTTTCTAATCGATTTTTGGAAAAGATCTTTCTATCTTTTAATTGTTCATCACATAAACCTTCTCTGTGGGATTCGACCCCTACTTGCCCTAGCTATTCTAGTTAGTTATTTGTGGGGATTATTTTTATGGTCATAGACGACACGATCACTTCCTTTAACTCTTTTCGAATTTCGGCTATCTCTGAATCCTTTGTTGTATCGGGTTCATTGGTTGTACCAAATTGATGTATATTTTCCACCATAGTATTCAGCAGCTTCCTTGCTTCTTCAGGGGTTTTGAATGTAAGTCCTCCTCCACTGGCAGCATCGACATAGGTGCGATCTTCATAAATAAGGCCATCATAAAAGTGTTGGATCAAAAGTGCTTCGTTGATGTTGTGGTAAGGGCAACTTGCGCAGATCTGGTTATATCTCTCCCAATATTGGTACCACTTTTCACCTTGCAATTATTGACAAGTGTTGATCTTTCTTCTGACATCAGCATGCTTAGCTTCCGGAAAGTATTTATTCAAAAATACTGTCTCCATCTCTTTCCAAGATTTTATGGATTTGGGTGGTAGTCTTAAGAACCATTCTTTTGCCTTTCCGTCTAATGTGATAGGAAAAGTTTGAACTTTTAAGTCCTCTTAAGGCATCCCAGTGATTGTAGCACACTTCAGAAAGAAACTTTGCAGATGTTCATGAGGATTCTCATGATGTTCTCCTTGAAAAATCGGCAACATACGGATTACTCCAGGCTTCAGTTTGTAGGACATATCCATGGCTGGATAGTCAATACAAAGGGGCGGCAATTCATAGTTGAAATTCAGCTCTCGTAACGTTTGTGATTGCTCCATTGAATCTATTCTGCAAAACAGAGATGATCAAGTGCAAATCTAATAGAAAATAAAATAAGAGAAAAAGAAAATTAAACACAATCTCCCCAGCAACGGCGCCAAAATTTATGATCGGTCGTCAGCAATCATAAAAATAATTATCCCAACAATTACTAACTAAACTAGCTAGGGCAAGTAGAGGTCGATCCCACAGAGAGAACGACTCTTCCTTTTCTCAAACAAAACAAATTAATAAAGAGAATTTATAGAAGAATTTAAAATTAAATCTAACTAAAAGTAAATTAACTAAGAAAGCAATCAAGAAAATTAAAAAAAAACAATTAATCAAAAGAGTAAATATTATTGAGAATAACAGTTAAATAGAAACCTCCAACATAGAATTAATATCCCTCTTGACAACAATAACATGGATCATTGATATCTAAAGATTATGAGAACCTTGAATAGCTTGTTGGACTTAACCTAAATTACCTTAATTAGATTAGATTACCGATTAAAGTCAATCTATCCCTTTTACTCTTTCAGCAATCAATTACTTTCTTAGGGCTTAGAGATCACTTAGGAATAAAGCATGAAGAACAAGTAATTTAATAACAAACACAATGAGAAATTTCTCGCCCATTGATTCTTTTCTCTCTTGGATGGAGGATTAATTCCATCCAATTGCTACATAAAATTAAGCTGGAGTGATTAATTCACAACCTAATCTAGCTAATGCTAACTCAATTTATCATGAAAGTGTCGACCCAGTCAATCAAAACAAGCAACATAGAATTTATACAGAGATCCAAGAAATACTCAAATAAATTCTCATATAAAAGCACAAAATCTCACCATGGAATTAGTCAAGAGATCAATTAAATTCTACATTGGAGAAAAGAAAAGGATTACTCACTCATAAATTGAGTGATCATCCACAAATAAGAAGAAGAAAACTTATCTATGGATGAGGAAGAGAAGGGGGCGGCGACTCCTAGGGTTTTTCTCCTCCAAAGCTTCAACTAAACAATATATCTTATGAAGAATAAAATTACATACAAAATCTAATCCTAAGGTGGCTATTTATAGTGGAGAAACAAGGGTAGGGCGGTTTAGGGCTGACTTAGACTCCAAATAGGATTAGGTGTCATCCTAGAGTAGAAATCCAAGTTTGAATAGGATTCTGGAATTTTCTAGATTTCTGCAGAAACTTCACTGGCAGATTCGGGCTTGAAAACAGCAGAATTGGGCTTCGATTATCAAAGGAAAGTTGTAGAGCTCGGAGTTAGCTTTCCAACGAGTACTCATGGGCTTAAAACGGATATCTGAGCAGAAAGTTATGGCTTTTCTACCGAGACTGCGCTGAAAACGGGCTTATATCACAAATCT
Organism: Corchorus capsularis; assembly: GCA_001974805.1. Classification (NCBI taxonomy): domain Eukaryota; kingdom Viridiplantae; phylum Streptophyta; class Magnoliopsida; order Malvales; family Malvaceae; genus Corchorus; species Corchorus capsularis. The sequence goes on along the minus strand of AWWV01015686.1, from coordinate 57,756 downwards.
ACGGGATTAATACGAGATTTGGATATTCTTTTGGATATTAGGCCCACAAATTGGGATTTTTAACTGCAATTATAGGTTTTTATGGGCTAAGTATATTCCTATATAAATAATCCAAAATTCCTTAGCTTCAGGGCTTCTTCTGGGCTTGGCTTCAATCCTTTGCAATTTTAGCTCCAATCTTCAATTCTTGCTTCTTGAAATAATTCTTCAATGATCTTCAAATCTTCAAATTATCTTCAAGAAATCTTCAAACACGAACTTTGCATCTACAAATCTATACTCAAAATTACTTTGCTAATATCTGTGTAAAAAGTAATCAAAATAGCTCCAAAAGTAGTGAAAATAAGCAAATTCTCTATTTCACTTCTCATAAAGACTAAAAACACAAATACTTAGAAAATAAGGTATAAACGCATATAAAAGTGGTAAAAAGTATAGAAAAATAGCTATAAAAATATGCATAATTTGAGCTCGATTAGATGGCAGATGTTTAGATGCCTCGTCCATGTACATACCTCATTTAATTCAAGGCAAGAACCCTGATTATTCACAAAATTGTAAATGGTCACGACTTTTGGCTTGTGGAAGTTCCTACCAAATTGTGGAGGAACCCCATGTTATAACTTGTCATAACATTCATTCGCATCAATTGCATAAAGGCAAGAACCCTGATTATTCACAGAATTGTAAGTGGTCACGGCTTTTGGCTTGTGGAAGTTCCTACCAAATTGTGGAGGGACTCCACACCTTTAAAAATCTCAAATAGCTTGGTAAATAATGAAGATGGTAACGGCTAACTCGATGCGGGGAATATCCTTTCACGCAATTAGATTAGACTAGAATGGAAAAGTACGTAGCTAGACTGCAGCAGGTAGAGCAAGCCCAGGAAGAATTAAGAGGGGATATGAAAAAGATGGCTGGAATGATGCAGCAGTTGATTGAAAAGAGGGGTAGTGAAGGAAGCTCAGAACATAGAAGACATTTTGAAGGAACTATCCGGAATCAGTACAGAAATATCAAGTGGGGAAAACCCTAAGGTTTCCGGTAGGAGTAGGGGAGAACATGTCCATTGACTACTGTCAAATATACCCTCATAGGATGGCACCGGCGAAGAAAATCGATTTGACTGGAGGAGACATCGCTAAGAAACAGGGGCATGGAAAAGGACCAGTAGGTGCCCAAGGACAACAGTATTATTCTCAGTCTGACAAATAGACCCTGGTATGACGTCGATGCCACTATGATTACCATTCAAGGATCGAGGGGCATTTTACAGGAGACTATGTGAGGATTGATACAGCTCAGAGTAACATTATCAGACGAATGGGGTCAGAGGGACAGAAAGCATCAGAATAGAGATTTCCAAGTTATTGCGGCGAAGACTAGTGGAGAAGCTACTGGACGAGTCAGAATTATTCATACCAAAGATTGAGAGAGCCCAATATGTTGGAAATGACGTCAGAGCCAAGCTAGCTTAAGGGATGGTCGTTTTTCCCAAAGTGCTCATAAGGGGGGCACCAATTCAGTACCATCTACTGCAGCAGAAACAATTAGGTATATTAACCACTGCTGTTTAAAAAGAGGGAAGAGAATAAGGACCAAGCGCTCCAGAAGATAGTTTCTATAATTGCCAGATTGGGACCGTTGAGTAAGGGGAGGGGCATGACCTCTCTTTGATTATGTTTGGTTGCTAACCACTCTGTGATCCCTTGTGGTCCTCTATTTGCAAATACATCTATCTCTGCTTGTTTTGCAGGTTGCATCATCCATCCACGTGCATTTTACATCTTCACAAGCACAATCGGGGCATGCATATTCATGCATTTATTCAAAGTTTTCCATGTCATGCATCTTTTCCATGCACATTAACTGGGAGTTTGCATTTCCATGCACATTTTCAATAGTTGTTAAGTTGTCATCCACTTATATATATGATCACGCATACATTATGTATTAGGCAGTCATTTGTACCTATCATGCAACCATCATGCATTGCTCAACATATCATGCAACCATCATGCATCGCCCATGTAGTTAACTTGCAGATATTACTTGTTTTCTACTTGGAATCAAACATTGCCAGGGAAGCATAAAAAGCCTAAGAGTGTATCGATCGCAACTAGGTCAAAGGTTGGGTTACCTAAGAAGGCGCATGGTCAAGCTGATGGTAAAGGTTGCAGAAGCAGAGTAGGGTCAAGGAGATTCCTTCCTTACGTACCTTGAAAGCACTAGAACATGCCAGTGTAGTCGCCCTCGCTCATACAGATGGCCATTTAGTAGAAGACTTCGAGATTTCAAGGCGAAAAAGGTCAGAGACAACAACAGAGGTGATCTTAAGTGGTTTCTCGAGTAATAGAGAGTCACACGGCTCCAATTCAGTCACAAAGGGGCAAGGAAGGCCCACCTCAGGAAGAATTTCTGAAACTTTGGAGCATATCTGGCCCATGCATGACATTAACATAGCATTGTAGGTTTAAGTTACTGTATTCTTAAGTCATCAGTACGTAAGATTGCATTTGTTTATAGCGGTTAAAATAGTCGCGTTTCTGTTGCTAAAAATGACTAAAGAAAACAAAGTTCCTTTGTTTAAAGATAATAAAACTTGCAGAATCAAGTGACCACCACTTAAGGACAATTCTCACAAGTGCTCAACTGGGGACAAAAATCTTCGTCTAGGCAACGACCAAAGGAATAATGAGGTTTTCAAAAAAAAAAAGAAAAAGAGAGAACAAAAACAAAAAAAAAGGAGAAAGGGTTTTTTAAAAGGTTGTGAATAAGGAAAAGTATTTCTGTTTATAAAAAGAATCATTCGTTGTTCTTGGAAACAAAACTGGAACAATCATAAGTTTGTAATAGTTTTACCTGTTTGAACTCCACTCGTAATTAAATGCAATGCATGTTTCAAGCCCACGTTCTTGTCTCATATTCCATTCATTCTTTATTCATATTCTATTCATCACTCTTGTATATATATAGTCTCTATTTCAGGCCAAATGATGATGAATGCAAAGACGCTTCAAACAAGATAGGATTTGACTTTAAGAGGCCTATCTGTGCGGATAAGCTAAACAATGAAGACATCGAGGATCAAACCCCACCCTCAGACCTCTATTTGAACAAAAGCAAATGGTACTTCATAGAGAGATCACAGAGTCAGTTGACTTAAGAAGTGAAGATTGGTAGAAGAGGACAGTCCGAAATTGGTTGGTTTGATGGGCTTGGATATGGATCCAAAAGTAGCGGTTCATTGCCTATTAGAACAGGTATGAGACCAGTACAACAAAAGTTGAGGCGGATGAATCCAGATATGAAGAAGTAAGAGAAATGGTAGAGAAGCGGCCCAATGTCAGATTTCTACAAGAAGCAAAATGCCCCAAATGGCGGACTAATATTTTATCCCAATCCCGAAGAAAGACGGCAAAGGTAAAAGCAGATCAAAACGGCGCCACTTTGAGAATCTTTTGCTACAAAGTTATGCTGTTCGGACTAGAAGGACGCTGGGGCAACCTCAACCTGACAAAGGGCGATGGTCACACTCTTCCATGACATGACTTCTAAAGACAAGTCGCAAAGAAAAAAGAAAAAGAAAAGAAAAAGAAAATAAGAAAAAAGAAAGAAAGAAAAAGAAAAAGAAAAAAGGAACAAGAAGAAGAAAGAAAAAAAATAATAACAACAAAAAATGGAAAAATGTTGCGACAGGCCCTCAAATTTGTCAAGGCATTGGAACAGTGTGGGTATCCCTAATGGTGATAATTATTCAGCACAGTTGGACAGAGATTCTCTATAATAGGATAAGAGCATGAGGCTAGTTGGCATTACAAAGGAAAGTGAAGGGATTGGAAGTATTTGGAGACTCAACCCAAGTGACCTATCAGAAGAGAATGGAAAAGAAAACTCGTCCAAGATAGCTCAAGGAAGGCGACTTAGTATTCTTCCGGATCAAAGGAACCCTATGGGCAAACAGACGCCAAATCAGGGTTCCCGGGTCCACTTGAAAAGGTCTTTTTAAGAGGAGCAAAGATTTTACAAGAATAGATGGAGAAGGGTTCCCGGGTCCTATCAACGGAAACATAGTAAAGATGTACTACGCCTGACGTGGAATAAAGACTAAAAAAAAAAGGGCCTAGAAAAGTAAGAGGTCAGAAAAAGAGAAATATAAAAAGGAGGGGTCCAAGTTGAAAACCCGAAAAGGGCGGCTTGGATCCATTGGGGGTCGCTTGAGTTGAAAACTCGAAAAGGGTGGCTCAAAGTGAAGGATGGAAAAAGGAGAAACTTGAGCTGAAAAACCTGAAAAAGGGCGGCTTAAGAATTTAGACAAAATAAATTGGCAATAGGTGGGTATCAAGCTATCACTTAAGGTCGAAAAGGAGTAAGGGCGCTATCCAGACTGAGTGGGTGCTATCAGTACAATAGGTTTTCTCCCGGAAAAAATCCAAAGGTTTTGTCATCACATCGTCGTCGGAGTATTCATCGTTACGAGGCACTACCTTTCTATGTTATCATTTTCCTCTAAATATGAGACTTTCTTGATTAATAACTACTCTTATCTCTATTGCAGTATTAATGCAAACATTGTGTTTCTTTCTTTGAATTTGCGGGCTTGTCATATTGCATAGCATGTCATCACAAATCATAAACAGTAAAACATTTCTATTGAAATAACGGGTCATAACCATCTTTTAACGCAAATCATTTTGGGACAAAATTGCAAGTTCAGTTTTGCAAAATTTCGCATCCCATTTGCGAGCCTAGGGCGAAGGTTAAGGATATCAGACGAGAAAGTCTTATAAGTGGTGGTCACCAAATTTTCAAAAAAAATAGGTCAACATGTAGGGGCGTGTCAAGCAAAATAATAAGATAATGACAGGGGCAAAAAGGGCATTGTCTCATAAAATCATATTGCAGTCATGACATGTTTCAAAATGTTTCATATTTCAAAATCTAACTTTTGACAATCTTGTGCAGAGAGATAGAAGTTGACCATCGGAGCAAAGGGGCAACGGAATCCCCAAAATCCAGGTCATTCACAGTAGATCCCAAAGCAAAGAAGCTCATCAAGGAGATATTCCTAAAATAGGGAAGTCAAAATGGATTTACTTTCCGTAGTTGCTTCATTTCTCATTCATCATACATGTGCATCCATGCATACATGCACACACTACAACATCAAATCATCATCAATGACAGAACAAAGTAAGGGGCAACGATGTCCACATGATTCTCAAAAGGGCCCAAATGGACAAAACAAAAGCGGTCAAGGTGAAGGAGCAGACGGTCAAGACGCAAAAGACAAGGATATCAGGGTTTAACTAATTTAAGTAAAAGTGATCGGGGGCAGTCCTCCTTAGTCTCAGAACAGACTTCCAAACGTCTCAAGACAGACTTAAGTGTCTCAAGACAGACCTTCAAACGTCTAAGGGCAAGACTTTCAAGTGTCTCAGGGTAGACTTTCAGGTGTCTCAGGGAAGACTTTCTCAGTGCCTCAGGGCGAGTTCGAATAAAAATTGACCTCAGATTGGTCTTCGGAAAAGGAAATAAAGGATGGCATCAGATTTAGTAATAAAAACGGGTGTCTACGTTTTTGCGTACTTCCTAACTCTCAGAAAGCATACAAATTACTCTTTTGCATTCTTTCCGATAGTTAGAAAGAACGCAAAGAGGGGCAGCTGTAGACACCCATTTTTAATCAGTATCCTTTTAACAAAACTACCAAGGGCATTTTTGTCATTTTTGCTAAGGGGCATTTTGGTCAAAGTTGATCAATTATTAATTAGCATGTTCATTTAGTTTTTAGTAGGTTGCATTCGAAATACCAAAGCCCAAAAAGATTATTTTTAGTTCTTTTCTTTTTCATAGTCCATAATTGCAACTAGTAATCTTGGATTTAGTAATTTAATATATCAATTTATTCCATTAAGCTTAATCTTTGCATATTTAAAATTACATTTGCATTTGCGTAGGGCTTTCATTTAGCTTTGTAGAATTACTTTTAGTTATATTAGGTTTAGAAGCCCATTTCATCACAAAGATTGAAAATTAGAAAATCACAAAGAAGAGAATTTATTTCTCATTATGGTTGTTATAGGTTTACATATCCTTCCAAAATAATTTTCCATTTTGCTTCACAATTCATAGAAAATACAAAAAAATCAAAAAGCTTGAAAATGGTAAAGAGAGCTTCAAAATCGTCGACTCTTCTCTTGGGTTGTTGTTGCCTCTCTAGTGCTTGATTCTTCTTTGTGCCATGTCATTGCATTTAAGCTTTCCCCCAATAATCAATACCACCGATCCTCATGTTCGATCCAAGAGAGAACTCAACTCCAAGATTGACATAGCATGGAATTGCAAGGGAACGACAAGCAAGTTACCAAGGATCATGCCATCATCATATAGAATGTTAACAATGGCAGCATGTATTGAGTAATTCAGTAATAAGGGAAAACAGTATATCAATATAGCTTTCATAGGCATCATAATCATTCATTTTATTCCATGACATTCAATAATCAGTCTCAAGCATTCATAGCATCTCATACGCATATAGTCTCATGACAGAGATCAAAACAAGTCAATCAAGGGAAACCAAAAGCAGGAAATCCAGCAAACAAGTGCCAGTCAGGAGATCAATTTAGCAAGCTAGTTAACATGATCATTTATGAAGAACAGATTCACAGGGCAATGCAAACTCACAATCCACCTGTACAAGAAGACAAGTTCAGTTAGTATGAAAATATGGATAAGAAGGGGAGTGGAAATTACAAGGAAAGGGGGAGAAAGTGACTCACCTCAATCCAGCTTACTCCCCGTTCCAACCTTATCCTACTGAATCACCTGCAGAAACAAACAAGAAAGGAAAATTAGGAAAATGCTAAGAAGGTGATGAGAAGGATGACTCACCCTTTTAACAGCTCAGCTCGTTCCATGCTTATCATCTTCACATATCACTTGGCCTATAAAGAGGCTCTGGTTCTAAGCAGTAAAGGGAAGGAAAAAAGGAAGAAAAACTCTGTCAAAATTACTACTAAAAAATTTTGGGGGGGGGGGGGAATTCTAGAGGAGAAAAAAGTCTGTCAAAATGGAAAAATGAGAGAGAGAAAAGATGTTGTCAAAATGAAAATTAGGGTTCTTCATCATGAACCTTAGGAAAGGAGAGTAACGCACCAGGAAGCTACGATGAATAACCGCCCAAAATCGGGATTTGAGATTTCTGGTAGGTTAGGGTTCCCGACTAACAGAAGTTCTGATTGAAGATTAAGTGGAGGCGTTCGAAAGAGAAAGAAGCGGTGAACAACTTAGTCAAAACTGGAGGCCATCCAACCGTGGAGTTTTGAGATCGGCGATGAAGAAATCGTTTCGGATAAGCTTAGATTTGGTGATTTTCGGGGAGATTTAGAAGAAAGGAAGACCTGAACTGAACTCCAGGGGATGAGGCAAAGAAATCTGCAATTTTTGAGCTCGATCCGAGCTCCGGTCAAGCTCCAGCACAGCAAGGCGAGGCGGCGGTGCGATTTCCGACGACAGATGATAGACGGCTAGGGTTTGTTTGAGGTGAGTAGAGGAAGAAGATGAAAAAAGGGAGGAAAGAGGGCTTTTATAGTCCGTACAAGACAGCCCCAAAACTACGCCGTTTCGGTGAATGCAAGGCCAAATCCTCAAGTTTCAGGTATGGTTCTTACTTCTATTTCAAAATAGTCCTCAATCTGGTGCATTTGAGTTGTATCTAATTTAATTAGGTCCTGATAGTTGTTATAGTTGACATCTAGGTCATTAACATAGGTGAATTAAGTCAATTAAGCCCTCAGTTTAAAGTTTTGATAAAAATTTAGTAATTTATTTTTACTAATTATGTGGAAAAGTTAATAAATTTATTAAGAAAATATGCTACACTCATGGCCATGCATTTTAAATTCATAAATGTTGTTCACATTATGCTCAAAAGCAATTTGACACCGATGATGGAATAATTGGTTGAAATGTTGACAATATTCGTCCATTTTAATACGAATTTCCTAGGCTTAGGGCATTAATTTGGGGATCTTACCAATCAAGTGGAAGGTGCCCAAATAATGCTTCTCGTATAAACACTTGGTAAAGTATGATTAAACTGGAATACATGCATCACATGCATAGTTAAAGCCTTAATTCAGTGTAATTAAGAGATAATTAAGAAAGTCAAGGTAAGCAAAGTCAAGGTCCCAAGTTGGACAATTAAGAAGGGTAAAATCTTAATTTAGGGTAATTAAGAAAAAAAGTACAAGTACAGTCAAGGTCCTAAGTTGGACAATTACGAAGAGTAAAGTAGTCAAGGTCCTAATTTGGATAGTCAAACATAGTTAAAGTTAATCCAAGGCGATTATGAAAGTCAAACATAGTTAAAGTTGTAATCCAGGGTGATTAAGAAAAGTCAAACATAGTTGAAGTTGTAATCCATGGTGATTAAGAAAAGCAAACATAGTCCTAATTCAGGGAAATTAAGTAAAAGCAGTTAAAGAACTTTTGAAAGATTTAATTCATGGTAATTAAGTAAAAACATCAGAACACATGCTTAATTTCAAGAAAGGAAATTAGGTAAAAAAGACAAAGGGGATTAGGCAAAGTTAGACTGAAATTAGACTGATAGAAGACTGAAATTAGACTGGAAAATGACTGATATTAGACTGAAATTAGACTGATATAAGACTGATATTAGATTGAAATTAGACTGAAAAAAGACTGATATTAGACTGAAAAAGACTGATATTAGATTGAAATTAGACTGATATAAGACTGATATTAAACTGAAAATCAGACAGAAAGAATACTGAAAGAAGACTGAAAGAAGACTGGCTTAGTATCAAGGAAACTAGGTAAAGAAAAGACTGGCTTAGTTTCAAGGAAATTAGGTAAAGAATAGACTGACTTAATTTCAAGGAAATTAAGTAAAGAAAAGACTGGCTTAGTTTCAAGGAAACTAGGTAAAGAAAAGACTGGCTTAGTTTCAAGGAAACTAGGTAAAGAATAGACTGGCTTAATTTCAAGGAAATTAAGTAAAAAAAGAAGAAGAAGACTGGCTTAGTTTCAAGGAAACTAGGTAAAGAAAAGACTGGCTTAATTTCAAGGAGATTAGGTAAAGGAAAGACTGGCTTAATTTCAAGGAAATTAAGTAAAAAGACACATGCTTAATTTCAGGAAAGGAAATTAAGTAAAATAAAGAACTTAATTCAGGGTAATTAAGTGAAGTCAATAAAAGGCTTAATTCAGGGTAATTAAATAGAATAAAGAACTTAATTCAAGGTAATTAAGTGAAGTTAATAAAGAGCTTAATCTAGAAAAGAGATTAAGCAAAACAATAAAAGGACTTGATTTATAAAAATTGAGTCAATAAAGGGAAGGAAATAATGAATTGGCTTAATCTAAATTAAATAAAGTCAAAATAAAGGCAATAGTAAATTGGCCCAATCCGGATAATTGAGTAAAAAACGCAAGTAAGAATTTAGCATAAAACGAAGAACTAATTACGGCAAAGTATAAATTAGGGCATGAAAGATTAAGGCTTAAAAGGGGAATTAACCAACTATAGAAACCCGTAGTTAGTCCTAGACCAGTCAGTGCCGTCATTTCGACGGGCGTCGTGGGGGTGATAATCCTTCCCCACGCGTACCCGACTCCCGAACCATAGACTCTGGTTAAGCAGACCTTATTAGGTTTAGTATTACCTTCAAGCTAAGGTTAATATTAGACCTAATAATCGGATAAGGTGGCTAATCACACCTAGGTAAAAAAGATTAGTGGCGACTCCCATGATAACCCGTAAGTATCCAAACGGTAGTTTCGCTGCCGGTCGTAAACGTTGCGACACACTCCAATCTTCATTGGAGTAATAAATCCAATGTTCAGCCAAGACAACAATTTTCTCAGCCGAGACCCCCTTTTCCTCAAAAGCCGCAAGGGATTCTTCTAGACTTGAAGACATTGTTACTCGAATTGCTTCATCACAATTTGAATTTCAAAAGACTGCTCAAGATAGATTCAATCAAGTGAAGACAATAGTCGACACTATACTTGAAGAGAGGGAAAATTGGCAAACGAAGTCAGAGACTTGAAATTGAAAGTGAATACCAAAGAAAACGTAATTTCAATTGTATTCAGAAGTGGGAAGATACTAGACAAACCCTTACTTGTCAAAGCATATGAAAAGGAGCAGAAGAATTCATCAATGCCAAGACCTGAAGAGTTAATTGAAGCTGTTGAAATTGACACTGAAGTCAATGGTGAACTTGCCACCGATTCAAAGAAAGTGGAGAAGGAAATTCTTCATGAAAAGGCTAAATCAGCACCATATCATACAAGAACCAAAAAGAAGAATGAGATTGATCATATCATCTTGGAAACATTCAGCAAAGTTGAGGTGAATATTCCACTTTTGGATGCTATTCAGCAAATTCTAAAATATGCAAAATTTCTTAAGGAGCTATGCACCAACAAGAAGCGTTTGCAAGGTAAGATTTCTATTGGAGAAAGCATCTCTACTATAATTCAAAAGGAATTACCTCCAAACCTAAAGGATCTAGGTATGTTTTCTATCTCATGTTCAATTGGTGAAGGTAAGATAAATAATGGTATGTTAGATTTAGGAGCTTCTTTAAGTGTTATGCCTTTTACCACTTATTCTGCTTTGAATCTTGGACCTTTGAAATCTACTAATGTTGTTCTCCAGTTAGCCGATAGATCTTTTGTAAAGCCTGAAGGAGTTTTAGAGAATGTGTTAATCAAGGTTCAACACCTAATATTCCCTGTGGATATTTATGTGTTGGAGATGGAGGAACATGATTCTAAAAATCATTGACCTTTGTTGCTTGGAAGACCTTTCTTGAAGACTGCACACACTAAAATTGATGTCTTTAATGGATCATTGACAATGGAAATTGATGGAGATATCATAAGCTTTCATGGTTTAAAATCACCATCTAAATCCATTGATCCATCTTTTGATATTAATTCCATCGACATGGAGAATTCAATTGAAGGTGATGAAATTGGAGAAAAACACACCATGGCATCCTTATTTAAGGAATTCATGAGCTTTATTGTGGAGAAATTTAATTTTTCCCAACCCTTTGGAAAGTGAATTTGAGCAAAGTCTAGCTCAAAGACTTTAAACAAAGCGCTTCTGGGAGGCAACCCATGCTAACTAATTACTAACTATTATTCTTTTCTTTTTCTTTTTGTTTTTTTACATTAAGGTAAAATTCATGCTTGATACTTATTCGCAAAACTAGGAATTGGAAAAGCAAACCACGATTGGAGGAGGAATTGAACTCGCCATCCAATAAGTTTTCTCAATCCCTAATCTTTTTAAATTTAACTTGCTCTTAATCAATTAGAATTTTGCTTGCTTAATTTCCTTGATTTTTTGCTAGTTCGATTGAATTGATTTTTGCTTGCATGTTATTATTGCTTGAATTTAGCTTTTGCATTTAGATTATTTGCATATTTTCTATGGATAGAATGAAGTCAATTTCCTCTCATTGTTCAAGGAAAATTTGAGTGTGAATTGAGAATTTTTGAGCTACTAAGAGACCCAAATTGGACATGAAATCTTGATTTTTGATAAACTGAGATGTGTTCAAGTTGAAGAATTCAAGTTGAAGTGGTTAATTTTGGATTTGTAGAAGTAATTTTGCAAGAAATAAAGTGAAAAATCATCATGGAAGTGATCAAAGCATGCCGCGGGTTTGGACAGCAAATCCTAGTCCCGATAGGACTAGGTAAGGAGCCAACATTGAAGGCCAATTTCGTGTAGGAATTAAGGTGATTTTTTCCAATTGGTGGAAGGATATCCTAAACCAACATACCAGCTGTGCCTATATAAGAAAATCATCCCTTGTCTTGCTTCTCATTGAGAGAAATCGAAGCTTGAAGACAGCCTGCTCACGACAAAATCTTGTTGCCCAGATTTTTTGACAGCTTTATGAGCCTACTTTGCCGATTGTTTTCTTCATCCTTGCTCGATTTTTGCACCGTAAAAAGTCACTATACACTAGTTCCATCTACCACCTACCTCTATTGATCAAGAATTCAACGACTCTTGCACCCAAGAGTGAAGAAAAACAGCCCCAAAATAGCTTGTTTGCAAGTCGATACACCCTTTTATCGACTTGGATTTTTTTCTTTGTTAATTGCCGATTACTCTTGCACTCAAAACAACCCCTTTGCTTGTTATTTTTGACCCAAAATACACCCTTACCATTCTTATATCTTTGCTTTACCCAATTGATTTGAAACCTAACCACCATGGGACCCATAAGAGAACTCCCAAGGACCCGAACCTTTCCTCTTAGCTCACATGCCAAACCCTATGCTTCTAGTGGTGATGAATGGGAAGATGATCAAGTTGTTGATTTTCGCACTGCTTTTATTGATGATGAAGCCGATAGATGGTACCGTGCTAGAGCTAAAGTACCCATTGTGATTGAAAACTATCCTGCCAAGAAAATTGACAAGAATTTAAGAATTTCCGAAATCTTTCAAGCTTGTGGTTGGAAAAGTATGCTTGAATTGAAGGGTTATTTTTATCTGAATATGGTGAAGGAATTCTAAGCTAACATTGGAAGATATCGACCATATGGAGATGATCTCACAATTTGAACAATGCTGAAAGGGAGGAGAATCAAGGTGAGTGAGAGAACTCTAATTAGACTACTTGGAATTAGCAATCAAGGTAATCTTTTCAAATTTGATGATTTTGGAGGAGAAGAGAGAAACTTGTTTGATATCTTTTGGTCTAAGGATGTTGCTTTGGAAAACTTTGAAATTCCGGATGATTGTCATAAAGGTAATGTTAAGTTGGAGGGAATGAAGCCAAGAGATAGGGTAGTGTCGCAACGTGCGGGTCCGGGGTCCGAATCCTGCCGCTAACGACTTGAGAAAGGAAGTCGCAACTAATCAAATTCTAGGTGTGATTAGTCACCTGATTGACCTAGCTAGCTTAATGTGGTCCAAGGCTTGGCGAGGGACCCACTAAACCTATTGGTCCGGTCTCTGCAACCTAGTTCTAAGTCCGGGAGTCAATTACGTTTGGGGAAGGATTAGCACCCCCAAACGCCCGTCAAGTGACGGTACCTCTAATCTAATCAAAATCTAATATGGGTCTCAAATAAAATATTGCTTTTAATTTTTAATCCTTTATTTTTTGCCTTTTCTTGTGTTTAAGAGTAATTGGACATTTTATTACTCTTTGAAAACAAATAAAAAACGAAATTTGGACTTGTGCCATTGAAGGAAACAAAAAATGAACTTGCCTTTCGTCCGGAAAGGGAATTTTTGGAAATGGCAGGTAAAAATAAACGCCTTCCGTCCGGGAAGGGCGTTTTTAGGAAATAGCAAGTAAAAACAAATGGCTTCCATCCGGGAAGGGCGCTTTGGGAAATAGGTAAAGATTAATGAATACCTTCCGTTCGGGAAGGGCGTTTTGGGAAATAGGTAAGTAAAAATAAATGGCTTCCGTCCGGGAAGGGCGTTTTGGGAGATAGCAGGTAAAAACAAATGCCTTCCGTCCGGGAAGGGCATTTTGGGAAAAAGCAAGCAAAAATAGTGCCTTCCGTCCGGGAAGGGCATTTTGGGAAATAGCAGGTAAAGACCGAGAAATGAATCAGCCTTTTGTCTTTGATTTTTTTTATTTTCATCTACTTAGGAACAAACTCTTCTATTTTCTTTGTTTGAGTTTTAATTTCTCGCTTTTTTATTTTATGCTTCATTACCTTAAGGTTCGATTAACGGACAAAAATGCGCGCAATGCATGATCTAGTCTTTTTTAACTGATTGGTAAAGAGTCGTTTACTCAAATAATTTCGGAGGACCCTTCCCACACATTATGGGGGTATCCACGAAAGCATCTAATCTCGGAGCAGGCTCTGGGAGGTCGTGCTCGAGCACAATTTTCCAAGGTCCACCCGTCATAGCAAAAGGCGGCCTTTACCAATCTCATTTACTCTTGTGGCGTGCATGACAGGTATTAATGCGTGCCGGTGATTTCCTTAAATTGATTTTCTTTAATTAGACTTATTTCCTTAAAATTAAGTTTTTTATTTTTTATTATTTTTTTGTTTTATTTTTTACTTTTTCCTTGTTCAAAATCAAATTAAATTTCCAAATTAATTTTAAGAAAAGTAAAATAAATTTTATGGTTAAGCCTTTAATTGAAACAACTCTAAACGTTAAGGACTCAATTAAGCTAAATACAGGGACTGGCTTGAACACGCTAAAAAGTTTTAGTCTTTATGTGAATACGTTTTCAAATACCGGCCTATACTTACACCAAATTATTACCTTAAGGACCTAATTGAATGAAATTTAGGGATTAAATTGCATGAAAGGCTAAACAGTTAACCTAACAAACTAATAAGTATCGATTTAACACAAAATCATAGTAAAGATTAAATAAATTCCAAAAAAGGGTAAAGGAAATTCAGGTTTGGTGGAAGTATAAATACTAACCACCTTACCTCATTTCAGAACTCACTGATCGGTCGTTGATCAAATCACAAGATAAATTCCCCACAAACCAATAACATATAGATTAACTACTTAGCTAGGGCAAGTAGGGGTCGAATCCACAGGGAAGGTACGAATCAAAGTTAAATCTTACCAAAGAAATTCTAACCTAGAAAAGATATTTTTGGATTTTTGTAATTGGAATTGAAAACAAATAAATAATTGACTAGAAAACAATTAAAAGAAAATCAAATGATAAAAGCATACTTCTTCTCCTTTAGGTAACTATTTTGATCAAGGGAATCATGGATCATAGACACTAAACATAAATTTGGCTTAGATTGCAATCAATTAAGAATCATAAATTATTCCAAATCGGTATATAGCCTAAGACGTAGACATCAACTTTCATTGAAACAAAGTAATCCTCTTAACATCTTAAACAACTCCATTTGAATAATTGGTATAGGAACAAACGTAATGCTAATTCCAACATGCTAAAAAGATTAATCCGTATCTCACTACAATTAACCTAAAATGTTATAATCTATGGTTTAAGCCCTCATATAACAAGCATTAGGTTTTATTATTACACATGCATGATAAATCAATACCAAACTTACCTACGTCAATTTCCATCTCGGCCTAAATATTTCAACAAGGTTTGATATTCCATTGAACCTAGGACTCCTAGCATTCAGTTGTTACTTGGACCAACTTTAGCTTGACTCAAGCTACTTGAATCTAACTATAGTATTCATAAATCTCAAGATATGTTGCGCACCAAATCAATCAAAGTATGAACACATAAGACGAAGCATAGAGATAAGAAACGTATTCAAACGGAAAAAGCTTCAAATTATTAAGAACAAAAGTCTCACCAATAATTCATTGATCAAAAGTACCTAAGGAAAAGAAGTATTAAGGTTTAGCTACTCATGGATTGCAAGCAATCCATGAGAGACTTACAAGTTTGGAGGCCGGCTGCCTCCTCCCTCTCCTTGGCGGCACAAAACCTAGAAAAAGATGATCTATGCGATACAAGGATTGATTACACCTTGATGTGCTAGGGTTTTAGACTTAAGAGGGTATTTATAGAGGTGGCTTAGGGCTAATTTAGAGCTAAACAAACCCTAAGGACGTGCCGGACTGCTCTCCAAGTCTTCAAGCTAGTGCAAATAAGAATTTGGGCTTAATTGGACCAAT
Organism: Corchorus capsularis; assembly: GCA_001974805.1. Taxonomy (NCBI): domain Eukaryota; kingdom Viridiplantae; phylum Streptophyta; class Magnoliopsida; order Malvales; family Malvaceae; genus Corchorus; species Corchorus capsularis. The sequence continues at coordinate 42,078 of AWWV01015686.1, read as the reverse complement.
CCCGCATAAAAAACCCAGGACAGTTTCTGTCCGCTGACTTTAGGGGCATTTTCGTCAATGAAAACGTTCGAACTGGGCTTCAACCAAAACACGAAAGTTGTAGATCTTGGAGTTAGCTTTCCAACGGCTACTCATACGCCTCAAACAGAGCTCTAGATCAAAAGTTATGGCTAAAATACAGAAAGGTCGCCAAATCTGGAAACAAGTGAAGAAGCTTCAAGGTGAAGACACGCATGATGCATGCTTGGCGCGCGCATGGCATGCTACCCGACTCCCCCTGGGTGCCCATGTGGTTGGCTTGTGCGCCCAGGTCGTTGGCCTCAGCACCCATGTCACCAGCGCCCATGTGCTTGCCGGTGGCATGTCTCGACTCCAGCTGGGGGCCCATGTGGTATGCTTGGCGCCCCATGTGGTTTGCCTCTCGACCCATGTCCTCCAGTGCTATGACACATCTTGACATGTTTTCTTGCCTTGAAATTCAACTTTGCTCCTTTGCTTCAAACTCTTGAAAATCAATCTTATGATGATAAAATTGACTCTTCAAGCTCTTCAATCACGAACATATTGGCTCCATTCTTCATCCACAATGTCCTTGGAAAATATTTGTGTAAATAATCATCCAAAAAGGCTTCAAAAAGGTACAAAAATGGTGATTTTGCACTTTTCTTCACTTTAACACCTATAAACACAAATATACCAAATATAAGGCATAATCAAGCATAAAATACTCTAAAAGCATAGGAAAATGACCATAAAAAGATACATAATGTTGGTCCGATCATATTTCCCCCACACTTAAGCTTTGCTAGTCCCTAGCAAACTAAGGTTAATCCTATGAAAATAAAAAAAAAGGTTAGTCCTAAACTAAACAACATATTGATTCCACTTTCGTAGGTGTACGGTGGCACTTAGCATGTGATACAAGCCTTTAAACCTCTATACGTCTATAAAGGAGGAGTTATAGTCTCCTGAGGGTTTACTTAAATAGAACGATACCCACAAACATTATGTAACATTAACTAGAGACATCAAACTTTAGAAAACAAAGTACTTTCTAATAAATTAAGAATTTAATCTACATTTTCTAGTCAAATGCAATACAAGTTAGTAAGAATACAAAGACCATAAGATTCAAATCAACTATGCACAAAATCACTTCAATCAATAATGTAAGTTCTAAGATCAACATACCTTGGATGAATTTTGACAAGGAAAACTTACCACAAGCTTGTATTTTCATCAATTTCCAAAGAGAAAGTAATGTCATGGATATTAATCAAAAATTAAGATGGGTTTTAAAAGAAATAGCCCAAAATTTCTAAGCAAGATTACAAACCTTAGAAGTGTCCATGAATTGGGGCTACTAGCTCCCTTTATTTGAGGTTACTAACACTCATTTTTACAAGAGGGACAATATTTCTGCTTTCCATGCCTCTTATCCTCTTTCCAACGGTTACTAACTCCTTTTGTTAAAGAAAAGAGTGACAATAATGGATAAATTAATTAATTAAAATTTTTTTTATTAAGCAAGAAAATATCTCTTCTCCTCTTAACATGAAAACACTTCTTTTTAAAAGATTTTAACTACCCTTCATACCCCCACACTTAGTCTTTGACATATCCATGACATACTTTTATAAATGTACACAAGGTTCAACAGAAGTTCTAGAAGTAATACACTTGTCAAACCATTTTTGGGTATGAAAAACCTTATTAATTACACTTCTTAATCAAAGAATGAAATTATACATAAGAAAATTTGAAAAATATTTTCAATGTATTTAAACTAATTAATATTATAAAAGACTATACTCATGGAAATTAAATAAAAATTTAATAGAGATACAAAACAATTTTTAATTTTCTTCAAAAATTTTGAAAATTTTTCTCTAATCAATAAGATAGAAAAGAAAAATAGGATTTTTCAAATAGACTAATTCTTCCCCCCACACTTAAAAGACACATTGTCCTCAATGTGTGTTTTGCTAGTATTTTGACAAAAAATTTCAAAACATGTTGTTTTGAAAACTTTTGGAAAAATGAAGTGCACAAGTAAAACTTGATTTAAGAAGTAAGTGACGACCCAATCTAATAAATCAAGCATACTTATTACTAGCAATAAATCACAATAAATGGGGTAATCCAATTGATTAAACACATGCAAGAATTAATTCACTTAGAAAGTCGAAACTCATTCTAAGCAAATTAATCAAACATAGTAGCAATCATAGCATCCAAACACATAAGTCTTACATAAGATCAAAATAAAACAAATACAAATACAAATGAAAATGAAATGCATGCAATGACATGATAAAAATGCAAAACATAAAAGACTTCATAACATATGACATCCTAAGGATAAGAATTAATGGCCTCTCCTTGATCTCCTTTGACCCATGGAATCACGTAGTGTGTCCTCCATTCGCTCCATGTAAGCTCTCATCTCACTCCTATGTTGTCTCATCTCTCGAACCATAAGTTGTTGAAATTCTCTCATAGGAAGTTCTTGGAAATTTTCTTCATCAATTTCCAAGGATGGTTGTCTTGTCCCTTGTGATTGTTCAAGTCCTTGTGCATAAGTCCTTCTTTGCACATTGTACCAATGTACCTCATTGGCAACAACTCTCCTCCTTAAACCCAAATGACTTAAACAATTCACATCAATGACTTTGTCTTCATTGTTGAAGCAATACTCACCATCAACTTCAACTCCTTCATTGACCAAAATCTTGCTAATCAACAATGGAAAAACAAATGCCTTATCTTCATGTGAAGAGTGAACTACTTCCCACATCCTTGAGAGTAACAACCTAGCCATTGGTATTCCATTACAATGTCCTAGTCTATGGCAAAGCTTGTCTACAACATAGAAGTCTTCAATGCAAACTTATGCTTGTTACTACTTCTAGGAATGACATTATGATGCAATAAGTAACACACAAGTCTATCCCTTGGTTCAATGTATTTGACTCTTACCTCCTTACTCCCTTGGTTATCCATACCAAGAGGAATGTCAAACCTCCGTAATGCACCATCCCTTTTCCATGTGCTCTCGGTGGCGGTCCTTTGCTCTCCATTAACATAAGTAAAATAGAACATACTACCCTCATTGTTCAAGTCAAGTAAACGGCATAGATATTCCTCATCAACTACAATGTACTTACCTTTGACCATTGTGTTGATGGTGTAGGAATAACCATCACGCTCCTTGTCTATGTTGGCGTAAAATTGCTTCACCAAATTTGGATAGTAGTATCCATCTACTTGAAGAAGTGATCCCCAACCTCTATTGACAAATAATTGGCTAACTCCAAGTTCTTGATCAATGTTACTTGGAAGCACTTTTTCTATAATGAAAGAGTTGTTATACCTTGATTCATACCACTCTTGACATTCATTATCAAAAAATATTGGTGGCGGCACACTAAGGTAAGGTTGTATGGTGGTTTCCTCCTCAATTGGTGCGGCTTGAGATGTTGATGCTCTTGCTCTCACTCTTCTTGACATTTTCTCGAAACAAAAATCCATCATGCTTATAGTACTTTCGAAATCCAGAATTTTCACATGCTTTAAAGATTTCACCAAAGTAAACATCACTAGCATACAATTCCTTAATTAACTCGAATCCAAGAAACTTAAAATCAAGCATGGAAAGTAAGACATACCTCATTGATAAAGCATCAGCTACAACATTCTCCTTACCGTTTTTATATCGCACAACATAAGGAAAAGACTCGATGAACTCAATCCACTTAACATGCCTCTTATTCAACTTTTGTTGGCCCCTCAAGTACTTCAAACTCTCATGATCCGTGTGAATCACAAACTCTTTAGGCCAAAGGTAGTGTTGCCACGTTTGTAATGCTCTCACAAGAGCATACAACTCTTTATCATAAGTTGGATAATTCAATGCAGCCCCATTCAATTTCTCACTAAAATAGGCTACGGGCTTCCCACCTTACGTTTAAACAGCTCCAATTCTAACCCCTGATGCATCACATTCAATCTCAAAAGTATTGTTAAAGTTAGGCAAAACAAGCAAAGGAGCATTAGTTAGTTTTTCCTTCAAGGTCTCAAATGCTTCTTGTTGTTCTTTTCCCCACTTGAATGGTGCATTCTTCTTCATCACACTAGTAATAGGTGCTGCCAAGGTGCTAAAGTCCTTAACAAACCTCCTATAGAATCCGGCTAAGCCATGGAAAGATCTCACTTGACCAACGTTGGTGGGAATTGGCCAATCTTTGATGGCTTTGATCTTCTCCTCATCAACTTTTATACCTTGCGCAGAGACAACAAAACCAAGAAAAATAAGCTTGTTTGTGCAAAAGGTGCACTTCTTAAGGTTAGCATACAACTTCTCAACCCTAAGTACATCTAATACACAACGCAAGTGCTCAATATGATCCTCTAGGTTTCGGCTATACACAAGTATATCATCAAAATAAACAACAACAAACTTGCCAATATAAGCTCTCAAAACATGATTCATTAGCCTCATGAAAGTACTAGGTGCATTAGTCAATCCAAAAGGCATAACTAACCATTCATACAATCCTAGCTTAGTTTTAAAGGCAGTTTTCCATTCATCACCCTCTTTCATGCGAATTTGATGATATCCACTCTTAAGATCAATATTTGAAAATAAACAAGCACCATGCAATTCATCAAGCATATCATCTAATCTAGGAATAGGGTGACGATACTTTACCATTATGTTGTTTATTGCCCTACAGTCAACACACATTCTCCAAGTTCAATCTTTCTTAGGAACAAGCAAAACATGAACTGCACATGGAGAAAGACTCTCTCGCACATACCCCTTTTGAAGTAGCTCTCCAACTTGTTTCTCCAACTCCTTTGTTTTTTCAGGATTTGTCCTATAAGCTGGCTTATTTGGAATTTGCGCCCCAGGGATGAAGTCAATTTGATGTTCAATCCTTCTAATTGGTAGTAATCCACTAGGAATTTCCTCAGGAAACAAATCTGCATATTCACTCAAAAGAGGAACAATGTTGCTTGGAAGTTCTCTTTCCAAGTTGTTAGTAGCAACAAGTGTATTTTTAAGCAAAAGCAAGATCAAGACAGAATTATCATTCAAAGCACTCTTAATCTCACTCTTTGTAGCTAACATACACTCCTTAACAACTTTCTTAGAGCTAGCTTTCTTATCAATCAAAACAGCCCTATTCTCATCGCAATTGACATTAGAATTAGCATGTTTTGCTTTTTCTTTAGCCCTATATTCAGATTCCATTCTAGCAAATTTCTCTTTCAATTGATCCTTTAAAGCTTCTTGAGGTGATAAAGGAACTAAAGTGATAGAATACTTACCACACATAAAGGAGTACTTATTTGTCTCACCATCATGATGCACCTTATTGTCAAATTGCCATGGCCGACCAAGTAGAACATGACATGCTTGCATTGGCAAGATATCACAAAGCACATTTCCTTTGTACCTGCCCAAAGAAAGAGAAACTAAAACTTGTTTGTTAACCTTAATCTCCTCCCTATCGTTGAACCAACCTAAACTATAGGGTTTAGGGTGTTTAATAGTGGCCAAAGACAACTCCTTTACTAGGTACACACTAGCTATGTTTGTTCAACTCCCTCCATCAATTATCACACTACTAGGCTTCCCACACGCATGCATCCTAGTATGGAACAAATTTTCTCTTTGGCTTTGCACATCTTCCTTAACATAAGCACTTAAAGCTCTCCTAGCAACCAAACTCTTAAGTGCAGGAGTCTCATCTTCATCATCACTCTCATTATGCGCATACTCTTCCCCTTCATCATCTTCATCACCACTTGATCCCAAGTTAAATTCTTCATCTTCACTCACAACCTCATCATGCTCATTAAGATACATAACCTTCTTGTTAACGCAATACTTAGCATAATGACCATATCCTTGACACTTAAAACACTTAACATGAGACTTAGAAGAAGAACTTGATGAAGACTTAGAATCGATTTTAGGGCTTACCCCCTTTTGCGCCACCTCCTTCTCCTTGTTGAAAGTTTTCTCATCTTTCTTAATTGGAGTTTTCCATGAGCTTGATGATGATGCAAAGCTCTTCTTAGCACCATTCCTTTTGACTTGACTTTTGGCTTTCAAAGCATGTTGTAACATCTCCTCTACATCATAGTGTTGTTGCATCTCCACAATGTCATGAATTTCCCTATTTAAACCCGCCAAAAACCTAGTCATGGTGGCTTGTGGAGCTTCATCAACCTCGGCCCTTGACATCATCAACATCATCTCCGAATAGTACTCATCAACACTCTTTGATCCTTGCCTCAAAGATTGCAAGCTTTGGTAAAGAGAATTGATATAAAAGCTTGGCACAAATCTCTTTCGCATGACACTCTTCAAATCCACCAAAGCATCAATAGGCCGCTCCAAATTCCTCCTCCTTGTTTGCACCAATTGATTCCACCAATTTAAAGCATTCTCCATAAACCTAAGGATGACAATTTGTACCTTCTTAGGTTCGGCAAAAGGATGATAGTCAAAGTACATGTCCAATTTTGACTCCCACTCCGTCCAATTTTGACTCCCACTCCAAGTAATCCGAAGGTGACCCTCTCCCATTGAATTTAAAGATCTTATACTTGATGTTGTCCTTAGGCTCATCTCTTTCAATCCCCCTCCTAGGCCGCAAGTTTTCATTGTAAGCTTGACCTCCAAGCTCCTGTTGCCTTAATCTCTCCATAGGATCCAATCTAGGAACAACTTGTCTTGGTGGTGGAGGTTGAGCTCTTTCATTGTTGTTTGCGGCATTGGCTCCTTGTTGAGGAGGTTGATTTCGAGTTTCTATAGCATCCAATCTAGTAGACAAGGTGCCAAGTTGTTGAAGTATTTGTTGTAACAAGGCAACCGTGTTTACTTCTGGATTTTGCTCTTCTTGTCTATCTCCCATGGTACCTACACAAGAACAAAGATTAGTAGCAAAAATTCCTCACAAGTGTGTGTGTGTGTATACCTTTATGCCCTCATGTTTACACTCAACCTACGGATTGGCGGTCCACTAGCTTATGCCTTTTACTAGCTTCAATAGGTCTAATAAGAGCAACTCGTTAGAGAACTCCTTTCTTCTCGTAACCTACTTGAGGAACAAACAATTAGTAACAAAATTTTTGTGAATCAAAGGAAAGTGATCTCAATCCAAACCAAACCACTTATGCAGGTTTCTTATGTCGATTTCCTTCTCCAAACTTGCTGCACAAAAACTCAATCAAACAACACAAATCAACCAAATCGATTAGTTAAAAACCCTAGTACCACTTAGATCCAATTTTGTACCACTTGTCTCCAATAGGGTTTTAACCTGAAATTCTTCAAATTAAACCTTAATTCACAGCAAAAGCAACCCAAGATACTCAATCAAACACTCAATTAGGGTTAATTGCAATAAATTGAATCAATTGCACAATATAAACCCTAATCCCCAAATTCCTAAAAAAACCCTATAATCTGCAAAAAGTCGATAACACCACAGATTTTTTTGATTTTTTTAGTATTTTTCCCAGAAAGATCACACTAAAAGAAGTCTAAATCTCAAATTTCAAAGCTTTCCGACTTCAAACGAACCCAGAACAAAATTCACAAGTTTCTGGTCGAAAATTTGTTATTTGTTATTTTAATTTTTTGATATTTTTTGATATAACTACTAGTTATAAGGACTCTAAATCTGAAATTTCAAAGCAAACGGAGTTAAGATGAATCCGCTATGATTTTTCAAAGTTTCTGATTTTTCAAGCTATGGTGCGATATGAACTAGATGAACTTTGATGGACGAAAACTTGATGAATGATGAATAGAAGGATAGATTTTATTGATTGAAGATGACGACCTATGCTCTGATACCAATCAATACGAATCTAGTTGTTTTAGATTCAAATCTACCCTTGAATAGCTATCAAAGTCGACTTGAATATCCTCCACACCTTGATGAGTAGATAAATAATCTTCACAAAGCTTAATCTCTTCGTTCGTCGCCCTAAGTCTTCAATTTGACCTGCAATTGTTAACTTAAGATCACAAAATTCACAAACAATTAAGCTCACAAGACCTAATTGTTTGCTAGGACTCTACAAGATTGAAGAACCTTAAGTTTACTCAAACTAGAACAATGAAGCTAAGATAATCAATTGGGTGAATAACCTCAACTTTATTTAATCAACTTAACTTAACTTGTGTTTACAAGAGGGGGATGGTGCCTTTATATAGGCATCAAGTCGACATCCCTCCCCTTAATCCTAAAGCCGCGGCAATACATAAAGGAAGGAACAAAGAAATGGTCTACTCCTTATTCTATTAGAAATGTAAATAACATATCATAATTAAGCAAGGATTGGACTTAATCAAACAAGGTCCAACCCAATGTCATCTAAACTAAGTAAATAGCTAATTTAAGATAGAATTAAGGCCCATATGGCCGAATTACACAATGGAAGCACAAAGGATCAAATGGCATCTTCATGGTGATTTGCGATTCCATCCTCTCCTTTAAGCTTGTCCACGCTTCCTTGCAATCCTTGATCATCCCTTCCATGATCTTCATTGTGTTCTTCATGTCCTTGATAAGCCCTTGACGCATCATATGGGGGATAAGAAGTACTGAAAATTTGAGAATAAGAAAAATAACCAATGAAACTAATAAGTGTTTGTCAAAGTGATAAACGTTGAGAGAAAACTAAGAAAATAAATTTGAAAATTGGGATTTATAAGAAGGATAAGTGATTTTAAAACGGAATACTTGTTGAGATTTTTTCTTTTTTTTTTGGTAGAAACTTGTTGAGAAAAATTTAACTTTTCATACTCTCAGTTTGAAATGTATTATTCTCAACTAATAAGTGTAGACAATATCCTTGGTTACAGAAAAATAACTAATGAAAATTTAAAAGTAACTAATTACTTAATTTGATTAAGAAACTTTTAGGAAGCCTTGAGTGATACTAGCTAATTGTAATCACTTTAAGCAAAGTCTAATAGAGTAAATAAACTCTCACATGTGAATAAAATATCTTTTGTAATTATGGTCAAACTAATCATAGCATTAATATAAAATGATTATCTTAACCCTTGCTTTAGTGCCTTGTAGTAAAAAAAAAGAACTTAATTAAAATTATTTTCCTGCTATATTTGTTTAATACTGGTGGGTAAGGTATAAAGCCGACAAACATTTTGGTTGATGCCCCCATCATCAAATAATATTCCCACATAATAGTGCACACATTCAAGAATCTTAAACTCCCCTTCTCCCGCATGTTAGATCCAACCGTAGTAATTGCCGATTTTTTCCCGTTTTATTCCATTTTATTTTCGCCCTTTTCTTTCTTTTAAATTAAACATAGAATAGATGCTGTTTTTTTATCCCTTTATAACAGAGTTGCTGTGTCTTGTTTGTTCCTGCATTGGGCACATTTTTAATGTTTATAGAAACTGAAAAATTTTAATTTAGAGCTATAAGTTTCAAATTCAATTTTATAAACAGATCACATTGGAATAGTTGAATTCCTAAATATATGCGAGATCCGGCTCAACTTTAAATTGATTGCTGTGTGAAGTAAATACCTGATACGAAGAATGTATACTATAAAGAAAAAAAAAGTATAATATTTACATGATACAAATTGGATGGAGTGAGTTGATATTTTTAAATCAAGATATTGAGTTCGAGAGTCTTGACATTGTGAATGGAGAAAATTATAATTTAATGAACATTAACTTATAATAATAAACCGTTAAACCGGATACAACCCCAACCCTACTTAAACATAATTAATTGTTTGAATAAAAAAAACATGATTAATTGTAAGTTACAATATATTAATTAAAGTGACACAGTAAAATTGAATTTATTTATAAAAAGGATGATAGGTCGGACCGATGCGGTACAAAAATACTGTACATAAGTACATACATAGTTACATACCATACCAGATATCTAATCTAAGTAGAGTACTAGTATTTTATAGGAAAAAAAAGAACATTCAAGTATTCAGAGAAAAAAAAAGTAGAATTGGAATCTGAAGTCTGGAGTGGAAGAGAGTGGAACAGTGGGAAGCGTTGGCAAATCTGGCGTGGCTTCTAATTCTAAAATGAAATCTAGGACTAGGGGGAGGAAGGTGAAATACCAAGAATAACCTTGACATCACTCACAAAGTCTGACTCTGACTTTCTCTCTTTGAATTTTGATACTCATACAACTGTGTCTGAATTCCGTAATATCTGAGGTGAGAACTGAGCTTAGCTGCACAGCAGCAGAGGAAATACAAATACCCAACGCTTCCAATTGGTGCAGTCTCTTTCAACTCACAAAAAAGCAAAAAGAAAGAGAGAGAAGCCTCAAACCAAACAAACCCAAAAAAAAAAAAAGTTAAAACTTTGATGTGATATTAAGTAATAAAATACTAATATAATAAAAATTAAATAAATGGGGGTGACTGAGGGAAGAAAGAAAAAAGAATACTACTTACTAGGCTTAGCTTCTTTTTTTTTTTTGGGTGTGGGTTGGAAGAGGGTGGCTTCTGATGTAGGAGTTTGTTTGCTTTTGGGGCCTAAAACCTTCCCCACTAGATGATGAGATAATCATGTACCCCCAAAAACCTCAGTTTCAATTCAAATGCTGGACACCAAACTGAGAATAGAGAGAAAAGGAGGAAAGGGGGGGCCATTGGGAGGTGTTAAAAGGGAAAAACAAATAAAGAAGTTACACTTACATGCCTCTTTTTTATCCAAAGTCTGATGATTGATTCCAGTTGGGTTACCCTTACAAACCAACTGGGTTAAAACTCCCATATTTTTTTTGTTTTCATTTTTCAATATAATAAAAAAGTTGCAATTTTGATACCTTCTTTTGGTTATTCAGACTTTGAAAGCAACTGGGTTTAGGGAAAAAGGCCATTTTTTTCTTACTTACCTCATTTATTGATTCCCTTACAGCTTGTTGCCCAAAACTTACTCTGGGTTGGCTTCAGATTGTTTGTTTTGGTATGATTGCTTATCCTCTTTTGGTGTTGTTTCATAAGGAAATCATGGTTTCTGATGGCACTCCTGGTGTTTGAAGTATAAATTGGATGGTAAGGAGTGAAAGAAAAGAGGTTTGGGGTCTGGACCACTTTGCTTTCTTGTTATGGTGGCTAATTGGAGCTTGTTTTTGTTGAGAAATGAACCGAGTTTCCTGCTGAGTTGTGTACTTGGGTTAGGTGAAGAATTTTTCTTGGTTTCATTTTGGCAAATTTGAATCTGCTGTGCAATTTTGATCTTTGGGGGTCAGCTTGGAGGTTTTTATTTTCATGAGCTGTCCTTCTGGACCTGGGAATTTTGTGAAGCTCTCAAGGCTCCTTGGAGAAATACAGAAGTGTGCTTTGCTCAAGATGTCTATGAACGGCAAGCTTTCTGGTTCTAGTGTTAGATTATCATCAAATTTCAGGTTGAAGAAGGCAAAGGAGACTATGCATGGGCACAATTCTTTCAGGAAATGGAAGAGAATCCTTGTGTTTCTCTGGCTTTTAGGCTTTCTTTCTACAGGGATTATTTGGTTTTTCTTGAGTTTCAGTAGTTCAGCTTCGGAGAGGAATGAGATGAGTTCTGATTCTTGTGAGAAGAAGACAAGAATCTTGCTCCAACATTTCAATGTTAGCAAGAACCAGCTTCATGCTTTTGCTTCTTTCTTCTATGATTCAGATCAGGTAATTTCGAATCTTTAATAGCTTTACCTTTTCCCTGTTTTTGGTTTAATTTGTTTGGTTTGTAGCTGGAATTAGTTTATACTGACAAAACAGTTTTTCTTTAGAAGGTTCTTGTTTTGGTTTATGAGAGCTGAATTTGGCCAATGTCATTGGATAAGACAAATGTGGCTTTGGTTTATTAGATTTTTTCTTTGTCGAAGACAGTGTGGAATAAATATTGTTTTCAGTTATTTCCCCCATTTTCAGTTATAGTTGTGCTGGAAAGCAAGGATGACATGAATGGGAAAATGGAGTTATGATGTGATACAGTAACCTATTTTCTATCTTGTTTCCTGTCCTTGAACTCCTTGTCTGGTTGAATAAATGATTCTCAACGAAATGAAGTCTTCCTGAAATCAGAATAGCTAGAATGAATTAAAGTGATTCATTTGTCCTCAAACCTCACTTTCATTCAAGCTTTGTTGGGCCTATCCCTTTGGATGCTAATGTGCTCGACTGCTTTGTAATTCTTCAAATAGATGCTCCGCCTTTTTTTTAGAATTGCATTAATATGAATGTTATTTGAAAGAATTTAATCGTGTGAATCTATCCTTTTATTTAATAGTGGCAGCAAGCACTGGAGAAAACATACTTTAGATGTTTTCTTGGTAGCAATGCTTTGTGATTTGTAACCCATTAAATTACAGAGGCCTTATTTTCTGACATTGATGGATAAACCTAGGTAATTGTTAAGATTAGGAGTATCTCAAGTTTCTTTTGTGACAAGGCAGTTATAGCTGCATGAAAAGAAAGTAGCCATGTCCTGCCATTGACTGCCAAATTAAGGTTATCATATGATGAATATCAAATTTAGTAGAAGGTTATGAACGTATAATCTTTAGTTTCTGCATGAATTGAGCTTTTGACATCATTCTCCCCTTTCAGAAAGTGACATAATCCATCTAAGTATTGCTTGGTGAGAAGTATAAACATCATCCCTCTCCATAAAATTTGATTGCAAAGATGACTGTCTTAGATACTATGCATGGAATCTATATCATTCTCTCATTAGTCTGAATATTGCAGATAACATCCCTCAAATGTACCAGAAACTCAGGACCTAAAAGCCCATCAAGTGATGATATTGCCTGTGCTCTTAAGGTATTCTGTTCAGGGAAGCACGACTTCAAAAAGCAGCAGATGTGGTTTGTAAATAATGCAGAACTTAAGGATCAATGCCCAGTACAACTGGAGGATATTCCCAGTGAGACTGACTCGTCATTACTGCAGCATGATACTTCATCATATGTCTCACAACATGCAGTTTCATTAGTGTCAAGGGAACTTCACATTGGTGGAAAGGTAGCAACCAGATTTTCAAAAACAACTGAAGTAAATGTTTAACCTTTTAGATAGTAAAGGCAAAGTAGTTTATGCTGTGCAATGAATTCTTCCATCTGATGGGTAAAATTTTGTAACAAAAATTTCCCCTTGGTCCTGGGAGGAAGATAGAAAAAAAGAAAATGAAGAACAAAGTAAAAGGATCGCTATACTTGGTTAAAAATAATGGTATGGGAAAAGTGTTTTTGACACTTTTTGAACTGTTCTGGTGGCCTGAGCAATTTAGGCTGTAAAAGATTACTGAAAAGAAGCTGATGAATTTATTCTTTTTTTTTAGTTAGGTATATATGTGCTCTAAAAACTACTATTTTGTAGTTAAAAAAATGTTTAAGACACTCCATCACTAAGAGAATGCAATGAATTTTTTATAATTCTTGGTTATTAATCCTGGTTATCATACGTACATCATACAGTTATGCATGTGCATGTAATCAAAATTGCTTGTCAAGAGTGCTCACGAATAACACCATGCCAAATCCAAATATCCATGAATAACACCATTAAAATAACTATTTTTTTCGTTGGTTTGGCATTATGCAGAACATCTCTCAAAGAAGTGCAGAAGGAACCCAATCAAAAGATCATTGCGATAACTTGTCATTTTGTGTGGTGAAAGGATGTTGGTCGCTTCTTGTTGGAGTGATACTGATCTGCAAAATTCCCGGAATTCATTCGAAGCTCTGGAGGAATAGAGAGAATGAGTCTGCTCCGTCTCAGCCTAAAACTCAGCAACTACAGTTGCTGCGACAACAGAAAGAGCATCAGCAAGCAGTCAGCCCTCCTAAAGGTGCAGGGAAGTGGAGAAAGAAACTCTTAATCATATTTGTCTTTGCGGGCATCTTTGGATCCTTCTGGTTATTTTGGCATTTAAACCAAAAGACTATTCTGAGGAGAGTGGAGACACTTGCCAACATGTGTGATGAAAGAGCACGGATGTTGCAGGATCAGTTCAATGTTAGCATGAACCATGTTAATGCCCTGGCTATTCTTGTATCTACATTTCACCACGGAAAGCATCCATCTGCCATTGATCAGGTTATACTCTAATGTGCTTGCACGTGAATATTAAATGCTTTTCTAATTTATTTGTATAGATTAGTTATGCTAATCACTTATGATGGTAAGTCTCAGTTATGCTGTATAGCTTTACATCACTTCATTTCAATTAACTGATTGACATGCAATCAACCATTATGTGATCATAATTATTGACATAAAATTGTTCGGTGATTGAAGTACTTACAGTATAGACAAATCTAGTTTTGCTGATATGTCGACCTGAACTTAAGAGTAAGATTCTATTTTTGCAGAAAACGTTCGGTGAATATACTGAAAGAACAGCATTTGAGAGGCCACTTACTAGTGGCGTTGCTTATGCATTGAAAGTTCTTCACTCAGAGAGGGAGCAATTTGAGAAGCAGCACGGATGGACGATAAAGAAAATGGAAACTGAGGACCAGACTTTAGTGCAAGATTGCCTGACAGAGAATTTGGATCCTGCACCCATTAAAGATGAATATGCACCGGTGATATTTTCACAAGAAACTGTGTCTCATATTGTTTCTATTGACATGATGTCTGGAAAGGTATGTTTTGTTTAGCTTGAGCTTTTGAACTATACTTTTCCCTTTTATGAACCTCTGCCAAATCACCATCAAACATACCACATAAAGAAGGCCAAATTCTACGCCTTTTTCCTATTGTGTATTAGACAAAGGGTTAAAAAAACAAGCATAGAAGCATAAGTACTGGGAGGAGGAGAAATGATAGCAATGGATTGAACTTATTTCTCACAGACCAGAGAAAGGATTTGATAATAACTTTTCTTTTTTCACCTTTTTATAAACTGTAGGTTTACAATTTTAGTTGGTTGCTCAATAGTGGAAAAACATGCTCAATTGTATTGTTGTGCTGCTGACTAGAATTCCCTGAAGACTTTCTACATAAAGGAACATTCCTTAGAAATGTTTCTACTTCTTTATTCTCTATTATCATGTACCAAATAGTGTTTAGGGAGTTAATTTGCTCTTTCTACTATTCTACAGGAAGATCGTGAGAACATCCTGCGGGCAAGGGCAACTGGAAAGGGAGTTTTGACATCACCCTTTAAGCTGTTGAAATCCAATCACCTTGGTGTTGTTCTCACATTTGCCGTTTATGACAAGGATTTACCTCCAGATGCTACACCAGAGCGACGTATTGAAGCCACTGCGGGGTGATTATCTCTTCCAATGTTTTATTTTCTGTAAAGAAGTCTTGGAAACGTATTATCATTCTTGTCAAGTAGCATATTTTTCTTATATATATTTGAAGAAAAAGCATTTATTAATAAATCTCAAATACAGCTATCTGGGTGCATCTTATGATGTCCCCTCCCTGGTGGAGAAGCTTTTGCACCAACTTGCCAGCAAGCAAACAATTGTTGTCAATGTTTATGACACAACAAATGCATCTGCTCCCATAAGCATGTATGGTACTGATGTAACTGATACTGGCCTACTGCATGTCAGTAGCCTTGATTTTGGGGATCCTTTAAGAAAGCATGAAATGCACTGCAGGTTAGTTTCCCAAAAGTCAAAGAAATTATAGGCAAAACGATGCTGAATGGTATATATTTTCTCAAAATTACAATGTTTCCTCTAATAGGTTCAAGCAAAAACCTCCATTACCTTGGACAGCAATCAATGCATCTGTAGGAGTACTAGTTATTACTTTGCTTGTTGGTCATATCTTCCATGCAGCAATATGTCGAATTGCAAAAGTAGAAAATGACTATCGTGAGATGATGGAGCTCAAAGCTCGCGCTGAAGCTGCAGATGTAGCCAAATCTCAGGTGCAAATGAGTTTCTCTACTTTCTAGAAACTTTGCTTAGCTACTTAAGTTTCTGTCGTGATATTAATCTTACATGTAAATTTTGTCCTAGAAAAAAGGTGATAATGAAATAATCTTACAGTGATTTCTAACTTACTGGTTCTCTCTTTTGCAGTTTCTAGCTACTGTTTCCCATGAGATCAGGACTCCAATGAACGGTGTTTTAGGTGATTAGAATTTAGAAAGGCTTTCCTTTCAACCAAAAAAAAAAGCCTTTCATTCTTATAGAAATTGATACTCTTTGCTGTCACAATAACCTAACAGGTCAGTAATCATATTTCTTTTCACAGGTATGCTGAAAATGCTAATGGACACAGATCTTGATGCTATCCAAAGGGACTATGCTGAGACTGCTCATGCTAGTGGGAAAGATCTTATCTCATTGATAAATGAGGTCCTTGATCAGGCTAAGATAGAATCAGGCAGGCTTGAACTTGAGGATGTGCCCTTTGATATACGGTCTCTTCTTGATAATGTTATCTCACTTTCCTCAGACAAATCTAATGGCAAAGGGATTGAGGTAAAACCAAGATGTCCTGTTGCTGTTATTGCTTTTTTAAAATTCATCTCTTGCTTCTTTTCTCTTCATTTCATAATCTTGTTTGTTCGTGTGCTTTGAACATGAGAAGTTGGCGGTATATGTATCGGATCGGGTTCCTGAAGTTGTTGTTGGTGATCCTGGGCGGTTTCGGCAAATAATTACGAATCTTGTGGGAAATTCAATTAAGGTTTGTTATGTTAAAAAATTTCCATGTTTCTTCCCTTTCCATTGCATCATAAAATTAAAAACTTCAAATTGTCACAAGACTACAGATGATATGTTGCTTCTGAACTGGATGCATTTTTCTTGTGGAGATTGAGGAGCATTACACCTTGTCTGTTTCTGCTGACTCTCAATCCTATTAAGTTCAGTCTGGCTCTGACCCTGTTTGATGAGTTAATGAGTTGATAGTAGCAGAAGGATGACTCTCTCAGGGTCAAGGCATGCCTTAAAGTAGGATATTCTTTGTAGAAAGAATAACAATATTTCTGTATATAATATTTATGGCGTAAAATATTTAAAAACATGCATGCAACAATAGGACATCTTAATTTAGCCATGTGTCCACAATTCTTGTTTCTCTCTTGTTTGACTTGCACTAGAAATCCAGGAAATCAGATGAATATGTGTCCACAGTTCATGAAAATTTATCTTTGAAATCATGCTATGAGTTGGTTGAGTATGTTTCTAATTTATTGTTCCTTGAAATCGCAGTTCACGCAAGATAAGGGACATATTTTAGTCTCAGTGCATCTGGTAGATGAAGTGAAAGGCACATTTGATGTGGAAGACAAGGTGTTACAACAAGGCTTGAACTTAGTTCAAGACGTATCAAGCAAAACATATAATACGTTAAGTGGGTTTCCAGTGGTAGACAGGTGGAGAAGCTGGGAGAATTTTAAAACATTAAATGACCAAGACACAACAGAGGACACTGAAAAGATAAAATTACTAGTAACAGTTGAGGACACTGGTGTAGGAATTCGTTTAGATGCACAAAGTCGAATTTTCACTCCTTTTGTGCAAGCTGACAGTTCCACATCACGGCATTATGGTGGGACTGGGATAGGATTGAGCATTAGCAAACATCTGGTGGAACTTATGCATGGGGAGATTGGTTTTGTTAGTGAACCTGGCATCGGCAGCACTTTCTCATTCACTGGAACTTTTGGAAAGGGGAAAGCGAGTTCTCTGGATTCAAAGTGGAAGCAATATGATCCAGTGGTTTCAGAGTTCCAAGGATTGGGAGCGCTTATTGTTGATAATAGAAGCATCCGAGCTGAGGTTACAAAATACCATCTTCGGAGATTGGGAATATCAGTGGAAATAACTTCCAGTATGGAGTCAGCATGCACCAATCTGTCAAGCACTAGTGGCACAAGGTAGCTAATATAGTTCTGCTAGTACTTGACTACTTGAACATAGAGGACTGAAGGCTTTTGAATCTAAACAGCTGATATAACTTTAGAAAATTGAAATGCACATGATAAATGAACCTGTTGATATTTAAGATATATACACCTATGAAAAACAAGAATTGGAAGACAATTTAGTTATTTGTACTTGATTTACCATGACAGCTTACTACCATACCATTAAACTGCCTTGTTTTGCTGATGCTTTTTTATTTTTTTCTGTAGTGCATTTGGACATTTGGCCATGATTCTTATTGACAAAGATATTTGGAATCAAGAAACAGTTGTTCAGTTACGTTCTTTACTCAAAGAACATGGGCAGAATGGCAGGCTGGGTCTTTCAAGAAACCTTCCAAAGATTTTTCTCTTGGCTACCTCCATGAGCCCTGTTGAACGCTCCAAGCTCAAGACTGCCGGTTTCGTAGATAATGTGCTGATGAAGCCTCTTCGGTTGAGTGTCTTGATTGCCTGTTTCCAAGAAGCCCTTGGAAATGGTAGAAAGGACCAATCACATAGGAAGAAAACATCTACACTTGGGGGCCTACTTAGAGAAAAGCAGATTTTAGTGGTTGATGACAACAAGGTTAACAGAAGAGTGGCAGAAGGTGCTCTAAAGAAATATGGAGCAATTGTTACCTGCGTGGAAAGAGGCCAGGATGCGCTGGAAAAGCTAAAGCCACCGCATAGTTTTGATGCTTGCTTCATGGATCTCCAGATGCCAGAAATGGATGGGTAATCATTCCAACTACCTATAACTTCGGTCTGCCTAGTTTTGTGCTTATTTCATTTCATCATACATTTGAACTGTGACAAATAAGGCCTCTATTTCAAGTAACAGTTATTTGGATTTTGATATGACAGCCACATGATGGCGTAAATGCTGATTTCTTTCATAGTTTCTTAAGTAATTGATGAACTGTAAATTATTTTTGTTGGTAACTTGCTCCCGTTGGATCTAAAAATCTCCCAAGAATGTACCGAAAGGAAAGAGATCTAATATATCATGAATGCACTTAGTTACTCCGGGTTCCTTGTACATTCTCAGTCCTGATACTACAGATATTATGCAGGTTTGAAGCAACTAGACTAATCCGCAGTGTGGAGAGTGAGGTCAACGAAAAGATTGCTTCTGGAGAAGCATCCCTTGAGATGTATGGAAATAAACCTCACTGGCATGTTCCAATATTAGCAATGACGGCAGATGTCATCCAGGCTACAAATGAAGAGTGCATGAAATGCGGGATGGATGACTATGTGTCAAAGCCTTTTGAAGAAGAGCAACTTTATTCAGCTGTTGCACGCTTTTTTGAGTCTGGTTGATAGAGTGTGAGGTGGTTGAACTTACCTTCTCCAGGCTGATCCCTATGTCTTGTGGTTGTCTGACTAGTGACAGGCCTTAACTGCCATGAAGCTGCGCTGACAAATGTCTTTCCTCATATCAGTGGTCGTCTGAAATATGGTAATGTTCGATATCACACTTATCTCTCTTGTCTACTGTATTGACTGGTATATAGTAATCATAAGTGTCATGTCTACTCATTACAAGAAGGCTTCCGCTCTTTTTTTTTTTTTTTTTGGTTAGTTTCCTCCATAATCATTTCATAGTGTTCCTTTAGCTTCAGGAAACTTGCTATTGCTTGTGCTTGTGCTTTTCTTTCCCTTTTTTCTTTTTGGGTCAATTTTTCTTTAGAAAGTTCCTTTCAAAATATTCATTTAAGAAAAATAATTTAATATAGAATCTATAAACCTCAACTACCATGTTTGTCATATGATTCTTTGTATGTTGAAAGTGATAAAACAAGCTTCTTCATTTACATATATCAAACGAATTCCTGAATACTAGCTTTTCGATGATATTCAACAAAATGATTTTGGATGTTTACCATGTGGTTTGTATTCAGGAACATTGCATCCATGATTCTTGCTTCAAGCGTGTAGAATACCAGGGTAGAGGAGCCAAATTCTTCTGATTCTTGCTTCAAGTGTGTAGAACACCGGGGAAGAGGAACCAATTCTTCTGACACGCTGATTGTCATCCATCCTACCTAATATGATCCCACTTGCCAAGGGCAAGGAAAGAATTTGTGGAGTTTCCTGTACATACCGATTCTTATTTAATTGTAATTAATTAATCACCTCCATTCTTTTTCCCCCATAGTATTATATATATGTTCTCAGTATCAGGCTTTTCCAAACAATAAAATTTTTTATGTAGAGTGTCCACGTTTGAATGTCTTATAAGGTGAGTGATTCATTTTTTTCATCCTGTCAGCCTGTGTTGAAAAATCTGTGCAAAGTTGATAGATCAAAGGTTGATCTGTTCATATTTATTTCAGTCAAATATGGACAGAATGTTAACATTTTTCATCCAAATGGACTGTAAGGGAGATGCAAAAAATAGCAAGAAGTTTATTGTATATCATATATGGACAGAATGTTGTAACCATGACTTTCCATTGTATATCATATTTTCTTGGTACAATCAGAGTAAGTTTATTGTAACATATGATTTTGCCATGATTGTAAGTAATAAATTGCTTGATTTGATTCCATTTGGTAAACAATTTGTGTTCTTCCTTATATTTCATGATGTTGCCAAGCATTTGACTTGGGTTGTGAAATATGCAATTCTTTTTCTGATGTGAATCTTGTAAAAAGGTTGAGCATAAACACAGCTAATAGTTGAAATTTTGCTGAAAGAACTTTTCAAGTAAAGTTTGAAAATCTTGAGCTTTTTCAACACATTCACACTGAATTTTTTTTGCTTTTCTTTCCATGGAATATCTTTATTTCCAGTTTGTCATAGCCAACGTATTAATAGCCCATACGTATTCACATGGCTCCTACTAGATTTTACGCAAAGGGACAAACCCTAGATGACCCAAACAAAATCTTGTAGCATATTTCATGCTTTTTCACACTACCATATATATAGACTACTTCTGCTTGGCTATGATATTTCTCAGTGGATAACCATTTGCCCAGATTTCCAGATTGAATCTCTCTCCCTTTCTCCCTCTCAGAAAAAAGAAAATGACACTCTTGTTGATGGCAAGGATAACTCTTCTTCTTCTGCTGCTGTCAGTTATTCCTCAAAAATCAGGTATCATTATCTCTAACTTTCTGTTTTCAAAACTCCCAATGAATCTCTTCTCCTATAATCTTTTATGTTGCATTACACATTTACCTAGCATAAGAAAACCTGGCTTACATTGTAAGTAGTGAATTATATATAGACTACTAATTAAGAAATCTCCATAGCCAGAAATGTTTATCTGATACATTGAAACAAGATAGTACTATATGTTACTATAATCTTATGTGTTGGATTTTTTTTTTTTCCTGAGGATGTTGTTTTGTTGGGTTGTAATGTGAAATATATATGCAGTTGGGGAGTTTGAGCAATGGTGCATAGCGGATGAACAGACCCCAGACGATGAGTTGCAGGCAGCCATAGATTGGGCATGTGGGAAAGGTGGAGCAGATTGCAGTAAGATTCAGGTGAACCAACCTTGTTATCTTCCCAACACCGTCAGAAGCCATGCTTCCTATGCCTTCAACGATTACTTCCAAAAATTCAAGAACAATGGCGGATCTTGCTTTTTCAGAGGAGCTGCTATGATTACAGAACTTGATCCCAGTAAGTATTAAACAATTATTATACTATTGATTTTGATTATGAAAGAAAGTGGAAAATAAGCATAAAAGCCCATGTGGCTAGAGAGTGCAAGTCATGTGAGATAGCTGTTTTGGTGGTGGTCAGATATTAGCTGTTAGTTTTACTCGTTTAGGGGAACATTTAGGGACCAACTTGCTTGTTAACAATGCTAAAGCAATGGATTAGCTAGCTGACGTTAAAAGAGGAAAAAAAGAAAAGTAAGTTGGATTTGGGTGCTGGTGAATCATATCTTTATTCTGGCTGGAATGGAAAAGAAAATTCTCCCTTATCAGAACCAAATGTGGATAACAGCTCACTGCTTAACTTGCTCTTTGTTCTTTTTATGCTTTCTCGACTAGTAATTTTTACTATTATTTATTGAAGTATTTTCAGATTTCTTTTCCCTTTGCTAATACTAGTATAATAGCCTTTCTTCCATATCTAACCTGCAGGTTATGATTCTTGTAAATATGAGTTCATTGCCTGATTCAGAGGCTAGTCACTTCCCCTGCAGATGCTCAAGTCTGTTTCTCGTTCTATTCCTGCATCCATGCATTGAGATTTACCATTTCTTGTCAACAAGAAGCTGAAGAAAGCTTCTAAAATATGTTGTTAAGTTGTTCTCTGTCAATTGGACAGATTTTGTTATAGTGGAAAACTTGCAAACTGGTTTCACCTTTCATTTTTTCAATTTGTCAGATCATTTTATTTTTCTTTTTCCCCCCATGAAATGCAAAAGTTCTTACACTTCAAGTAGCAAATTCTGTCCCATGTTATGTATAAAAGAAATGTTAGAATTCAAGTAACAACCAAAATCAACATATGCCACAATTACTTAGGATTTTTATTCCCTTCTGAGAACAGTTAGAATTCTGTAACAGTAAAGTTCTTTAGATCCATCCACAGGGCATCTCAGGAGACAATAACAAGCAGAGTAACTATACATTATAAACAAATGGCAATCAAATAGAACATGAGGTGTGGGCAAGGTATTCCCAACCTAGCGTTGAATACCAAAGCATATGTTCCTTAAATTGGAAACTTCTTGAGGCGACGGCATAACTTTTTCTAGGAAAATTCCACTCCTCAGAATAACAAACTTGCCCAAGCCGCTACAAAAGCAAAGCCGCCAAATGGAGCTAGGACAGAATAGCTTTTATCCTCGAGATATGCTGCTGTGTAACACCTACACAGTCCATAACAACATAATTATAATTTTACCATTATTAATGATACACTAACATAAAGTGCAACATAAATGCATTTCAAAGATGGCTTCTTATAAATACTCAAAGCAAAAAAAAATATGGTTTCTCGTAAAGCACAGAAGCAAATTCAGTGCTTTCATTCTATAAGAAAAGATGGTTTCCTGTCCCTGGAACAATCTTATGGGGAAGAGAACTAGCCTGGACATAGGACAAAGTATAAGCATATGCAATTAACTTTCTCATGCTATTATGTAAAGTAACTATTAATCATGTGACTGTTCAAAGATTGTCTGTATATCAAATCACCAGGGCTTAACTTGTTTAAACAACAGATAGTCGGATACACTACAGAGAACCCATGCAGTTATTTGAGTGGTGTAATGGACTATAACTATAATTAACAAGATGCTATGCTCATTCACTGCATTACTAATGCATGACATCGCTAGTTCAATATAAATGCATACTAACACTTCAAGAAATTCGACATTTTCAGCAATAAAATTTTTTATAATAATATCGATAGGTTCGAAATAATTATGATGCAAAATGTATATGCAGCAATTTTATACATTCTTGTTCTGAAATAGAGTTAACAATAAGTTTGAAACATCAGAGAAAAGTCAGTTTCAGGAAACAAGATAAAACTTGCAAAAGTTCTGCAACAAGCTAGCACAAGATAAGGTGCTATAGGAATATTTTGCACTATAAGTGTTAAGTTACTATTAGTGTCTCCTCGAGTTTACAATTAGCACCTACATCCTCTATTACTTTAACATCACTTGTCACACAATCAAACTTAAACTCCAATTCACTCAGAACCTCACTAACTGCAAAATCTCTGTATGGTAAGCAAGATGGAAACTTTGAAAAGAAAGAAAATATAAACATCTCTACCACCACTATAAAACCATTACTATCTCAGAGAAGAATGAGATTAGAGTCCTACAAACACAATGGAAATGCAAAACCAGCAACTTCACTTTCACCAAATCTTTTGTTTCAAAAAATTAAAAATATTCCTCTCAAGGCTAAAAGAGATGAAGCATTCATCAAATGCAAATCACAAATTCAATAGAGAATCAAAGAGAAAAAACTTACGAGCCAGAAAAAGTAAGAATGCCAGCAGTCAACAGGCCTCCAAACTGAAACATAACACATAAGAGCTCTTTAGCCTTTGATTGCTCAACAAATATAGGCATTGTCTAAATTAGTCACTTTTCAACACTCAATGAACAAGTAAAGTACTTTTGAACAATGCAAAGAAAAGCACTGAGAAAAAACTAAAAAAAAAAAAGGGGGAAGAAAGGGAACTAACAATATGAGGGCGTTTAGTAACAGGGGCAGCAAGAAGAGCAGCTGTATGAATCAAGTGGTAAAGAGAAGCAATTTGCCACACCTGCTTTTTTATCAAATTATATTTTGCACCAAAGATGAGAAAATAACCCCCAAAAAATAACAATCAAAATTATTCAGCAAAGACATTGAAAAGTGAAAAATTTGAGTGAAAAAATGAAATGGGTAAGCAAAAAGGGACCTCTTTGAAAACGGGTTGTTCAGGTTTGAACATATGGAATCCATAAGTGCCCAATCCAAGAGCTGTAATTCCTGTTTGGGGAAAGAAACCATAAGTGAATACAAAGAATTACTCTATAGGAATCACATATGGTAGAAATTAGAGAATATAAGTAAAAACCAGAAACAGAAGCAACTTTGTGCCAGTGACGAGGATCCATTTCAGAAATTCTCATCCACTCTCGTCCTCTCATGTCTTCAATTCAATTTCCTCTGTTTTGACTTTCTGCTATCAATCTTGATGAATTGATCTCCCCCGCTGCAACTAGCACACTTTTTTTTTTTTTTAATTCCTTCTGGTATTCTCAAATCTCAAGGCTCAAGAGCGGACCTTACGACACCGTTTAGATGCTAATATAAAAGCTACTCTTTTACTACCTTTTAAACGGTTTTTCTCTATTTTCACCCGCCATTTTGCCTCTCCTTTTTTTCCCTTACTTTTTATTTTTTATAAGGTAGGCTCTCTTAGTATTTGCCTCTTGATTTGGTGAAAAATGAAAATGCCACTCACTAATGAATGATGACTATAATTATCCCAATAAATGAAAAAGATAAACTTTAAATAAATAAAAACCTAATATACTAACATATACTAGTAGTTATCTTAACATCTAAGTATTTGATTAGATTGGTTAATTTGGAATATATGTAACAGTCACTTTTGTCTCAGAGCCTATTTATAAGAGAGATTCTGAGTTTCATAGACGAAATCTCTTATGAATTCTATCAATTTCTAACCATATCAACTAGAAGGAAGTTTCGAAACGAAGATCATTTTGTTTCGAAACAACATAGAGAAGACAATGTTTATGCTGATGCTCTTGCTAGACATAGTAGCAATTTAAGTTGTATTAATTTTGAGAAGACTTTTGTTATTTTTAATTCCCCTCCTCCCTTTGTTGTAAACAATATGCTGCTAGATGCAGCTGGACAAGTCATTTGTCGTTCTAAGACTTAAGTTTTAACATAATGCACCTTTATTGATAAAAAAAATAAAAAGAAACAAAGATAATTTTGGAGTGGATTTGGATGGCAATCGGCAGTGTTCACCTCGAAAAGACTGAAAAAACTTTGTATTTGTATTTGTATTTTTTTTTTTGCTTTTTTGTTTTTTTTGCCGGAACAAGAAGACTTTGTATTTGTTAAACAATGAAATTGAGAGGGTGTATATGGATTATGGACCAAACTCACGGGGTATAATAAAGCCGGCCATTTATGACATGGGCCTTATCATTTCGATACATTGTGATCATTGTTGAAAGGGGTTGGAGACGGGCCTGTTCATGTGCATATATAGGCATTTCTTTTTCAAGAATTTCTAATCTTTATTTACTTTATTATTGAACCTAGGTAACAAATAAATAAGTAGAAACCAACTAGTCTAAGACCATAATTTCTTTCTTTCTTTTCTTTTTTCCTTTTAAAAGAGATTTTGAGAAAAATAAGGTAATAAAAAATTAAAGGAAAACATTGCACTTTGATAATACTTTTAGCATTTATATGAAGAAGAGTCATCATCTTCACTCATGAATCAAAATCAGTTAATTTTAGGCTGGAAGATCACCAAATGAAATGATGTTAGATGTCTAACAATGTATTGTAGACATGTAAAAACAAAAACATCTTTGCTAAAAGGGCAACAAGTCTTACATATAGTAGTATGATATGATATGATATATGACTCAGAGTCAGAATCGAACGTCTGCATTCAAATTAGCCCCACTCCCGGACTTATTGAGTTGAGTTGAACTGTCAAGTCTCCAAGTGGTGTTCTTCTTGAATAATTTTTGTTTGAAGTCTTAATATTGAATTCATTTGAAGGTCCATTTGCGTGTTTTACATTTTAATTAGGAGGCTTGACGAAGATTATTTCTGGTTTAAGTCAAATCATTCTAGGAGTTATGTATTTATTAATAATTAATTACTTATATTGTTTTTGGATGTTTTATAATTAGTCAGAGCTGCTGGAAATGTTTTCCTTGATTCTTTCTCATACAACAATTCCCTCTCATTTTTATGGGAAAGTCTAAGTCAATTTATAAAAGGTCACTAGTCTATATCATTGAATTAATTGAACTATCTATGTGACATGATCTTCTTCAAACTTTTTGATAAAATTGTAAGTTGAACTAAATAACACTCTTTAGAACCTTGGCATTAATGGAAGAATGTGTTTGCCTTGTCGTCTAAGGCACAAATCATACGTACATAGTGATATTTGTTCGAAAACTGTAAATTGAGTGTACTGTCTGCTATTGCCTATTGCTAAGATAAGGACACCTTATATATTATTGCTATGATGACACCAATATTGTTTACCAATACCAACCTTATACACAATCTTTTAATTATTCGACCCCCAAGTTTGTCCATGAACAAAAATTTCATTCTAATTAATTAGCCATCAATCATAGGGTGTTCAACTCTTAATTTCAATAATCACACCATCATTCAAATTCCGACAACCTCAAGTATATATATATCAAAAGAATGTCATTTCTAAATTAATTAAGATTAATCATTTTTCGGACATGACCGAAACCAAAATGGACGAATAATAAATTAGTTTCCGTACATTATAATTAATTTCTCAAAGTAATTGTGAGGTATCTGATTATAAGTAGAATCTATAATTAATTACATGTACATTATTGATAAAAAAAAATTACATGTACATTAACATATTATATATGTTATATGTTATAATTCACTTTAGAGTTTAGACATTGGATAATTAAGAAATGAAAAGCAAATAGTAAAAAATCTAAAGCATGGGGAGTTCAAAAAATGAGTTCCAAGGACAGACATCAAAGTGTTATAAAGGACCCACATGAGAACCAAAATTGAAAACAAAATGGGGTTGTTGGATGCAATGGGAGGAAGCATTTGGGCAAAGCTTTATCATCTTGGGAAGATGAAGACAAAACATGCAGATGCAAAAAGGTAGAAAAATGGAGGAGTTTATCTCCCAAAAGCTCAGGCATGGTCGGCAAATCAAAGGGAAATAGGCAAAGAAAGTCAAGTTTCATAATGGCTCTTGGTTTTGTCTAATTTGCCTTCATGGAACTTTGTAAACAAACTTGGAAAATCTTTCAGACATTAAAATGTTTTTAAATTATTCTGATAACTTAGTCTGATTTGATTTTTTTTTTTTTTGGTTAAATAGTCTGATTTGATTTGCAAGTGTGCCATGCGTGGAATTTATAGTTGGACCCAATGTTGGAATCATTCATTTTTTGGGTTTTGGATTTAGGACTTTAGGGAACACCTGAAAATATTGAGTTTTTCTTTTTTTCCTTTTAATCTTTTTTTGTTTTGTTTCATTAATTATTCTTATCATATCATCCGATGTGTAAATTGAATTACTTTTCTTTTTCCAGGACACTTCAAAGTTCTAATCCAATTTTCTTATATTGGTAGTTCATAAGCTTTATATTCTATATAATACAGAAATTAAAAGTAAAGAATACCCTTTCTTTTTCCAATTTTTATTTTGATTTTTTTTATAATTAGTCAACTTTCTATCAGAAATATGATTTTGTTCCCAAAAATCTTTTCAAAGCATGCATATATTTTGGAGTTAATTTGTAGGTATCCACTTGCTTCAATATATATAGACCATCACATATATAAAGATTTTGCTTTTTGGCTGTATTTATATCTAAAAGAGACAAAGGCCGGGACTTTTTTATTCATTTATTAATTTAAATATTAGTATTATGTTTTTTTTTGAAACTATATTAGTATTATGTTGGATATATTCATTATTGATATAGCATTAGAGTTACTTTGACAAAGTGATTTAGGGTTCTTATTAAAAACTTCCCATTTCATTAATGCATATAATTGACCAAATAGCTCTTAATTTTAATTAATTTATATGCATGAGAAGTGTGTTAGTTAGATATTAGTTTTATTTCCCTATATATTTGTTAATATATCAACTTTTGAATTCAGTAGTACTTTTATAATTATTACTTTAGGAACATTCACAATGAATATCTATTTTTTATTACTCAAGGCTAAAGCATAGCCAATAAGTCACATTTTATTCATTTTTATATGAAGGCATCTTATCTTACCTATAGAAAGTAGAGATCGACTTGAACCCCTCTCTCAATCAATAAGAAAAAAAGAAGTAATACTGGCATATTTTATTTTATTAAGTTTCCAATTGGGTAAGATTAGACAATCCAAGAAAGGATATATATTTTCATTGAAATTATAAATCTATAGTAGTGATTGATGACAAGAATTTCTATATATTTGATGGAGAGAAGTTTATTATAAAAACTTGCAAAGGGTATTAGGTATCCCCTTCTTGCTTCTAATTAATTAACTGATCTCTATCTCTAAGCAAAAATCCCTTTTTAGCTTAAACTTTCCCAATTGTATATTAATTTATAATTCTTTTGGATGTGTTCTAGATATGGTTCTAATTCCAATAATAACCCATTATGACATCAACCCATGCAACTAAAAGAGAAAAAAGTAGAAGATAATGTAAAATCTAATGATGGTGATTTAGCTTAAACATCCACACATCATCGTTGGCTTTATATATATAGAAATCTCATGCTAAAAGACTCATAGTATCCTCCAAACAATGAATCAAGTCATTGATTATATCAAAAGGATTTTGGAGGGGTCACTTTAACTTAGGCTTAAAGGCACATTAACTTAAAGGCTATCTCTCAAATATATGGGATATGGAACAAATTACAAAGAGGAAATTCCAAAAATTGGCATCAAGAAAAAGGCCAAAAGGGTGAAAGAGATAAGAGTTGTGGGCCATTAGGAACACTAATTAAACATTAGAGAGGGGGACAAAGAAGAAACAAGATTCCCTTTTTCTTAATCCTTTTTGCAGTATTTGATTCCAAAAGCACCAAAACATGTTTTAACTTTGGAATCACTTGGGGTTTATTGCATCTGTTAGATTATCTTATTCTAAAAGGAAGGATACATGCAACTTTCTTCAAGACTAGGTCTTTATTTACTTAATTAGCTATATTAATCTTTCAAGCTTTCAAAAAGTTACTAATTAGTTAACCTTTCCTTACTCTCCTTATGTATAAAACTATCGATCTTTAAATTAAATTAAATTAATGTGACTAGAGAATTTATTCTAGTCCGATGAAATGTTTTAATATAGAGTAATGTTATTTGCTTCATCGATGTTGACTCACCACTTTGTCTTTGTTGATTTGATACAATTAAAACTGTTAAAATCCTACAATAAGTGTTTACTTGCTCTAAATTTTAGAGGTAACTCAATTGATAACTCTCTCCATCTCATTAATCCCATCCAATGACTACTAAGACAAAGGCTAAAAGGAGTAAACACCAAGTATTTGATTTAATAGTCACGTAGGCTTCCTATATGTAAGGAGCAAGTTCGTATATACTCATCTTGGAAGTACTAGCAGTATTAAATAATGTAACGTATCAATTATTGCATTTGTATTGTTATTTTAATTATTAAATGCATGATTTATATTGTTAGCTTAATTGATAAGTGGATGATGTTGAATTTTGAGGTCTTATGAGTTCAAATTTTATTGAATGTAGATGAAATGATTAACTTGTGAATGAGTGGATGATTCTATCCATGTGATTTTTTTTTTTTACATGAAATGTATAACTAAAGTTGTTCCACCTTAGGTGAAAAAAGTTATGGAAGTTTTTTTTTTTGGGCCAGAAAATGTTATGGAAGTTTGTTTCCATGAAATATACGACTAAACTTATCCCAGGTCAGGTGAAAAATGTTTTGGTTAGGGCTGTAAACAAACCGAACACGAACGGAACATGAACAAGACTCAGGCTTGTTCATTTATATTTTGCTTATTCGAATTCGTTCGTATTCGTTAAGATTTTTTGATGTGTTGATCGTATTCGTTTGTTAAGAAGTTCGGATGTTCACAAACACGTTCGTGAACAGTATCAATAAATTTTATTTTAAGATTATTATGTATTTATAATTTTTTTTCTTTCTATTAATAATTTTCTTTTAAAAATTCCTTTAATTTATAATTATTTATTCATATAAATTCAAAATTAAAATAAATAATAAGAAATAAACAATGAAACATTATAAAATAAAAAATAAATAATCATATATATTACTTTATTATAAATGAACAATAATCGAACTGTTAGAATTTGACCATATTAATGTGGCCCATATCAAATCTGTCAATTACATAAATTTGGTAATTATAGGATTGACCAACATTATTGTGGGTTAAATCAGATCTACCTAATTATGTTAATTGAGAGATTTAATTACATTTAATAGTCAAATAAATGTCAACCGTTCAACTGGCTATTTGATGGACGTAACAGATTAAAAGACTACATATATAAATTGGTCCTCCCTCTACTCATTAGGTTTACGGAAAACACAAAAATTAATTCTTTTCCATCAGAAAGAAATACCGTAAAATTAAGTAAGAGTTAAGAGGGAGAAATCAATTTATTCTCTACAAGCTTATGGCTCAACCAAATTCCGCATCAGGTATGTCTAAACCTTTACGTTCTTAGAATTATTTATTCATGACCCTATAAAGATCCTTTATGTTCTTATGCCTTAAGAATAATTTACATGTGACATCAGAGCTAGTTAGATTTCATGGATAAATATTCACTCATGATTAATTGATTTGATAAAATCCATAATATTTGATTTCTCATCGGAAGAATTATTGGATTTAAAATTTTAATCGCTCCACTAAAAATCGTTACGTTGCCTTTTTGTTCATTGACAAAATTGTTTCTGTTGCTTTAGACCGAATAATCTCATCAATTTCTCCATGGCCATCGTTTTGTCAATAATTGATTATTTTTGAAGTCTAATGTAATTTTTGAGTTTTATGTGCGTGGGCCTTTATGATGTTATGACTCTCAATTTCATATAGATATATATTCTATTGTGGCCAAATATTATATTATGATGATGATAGTTTTCAAATTGAGAAACCTTATTCTCTTTGTGGCTGAATTTCGAATCTGGTGGTTTTCGATTTCGAGAATATGCTTTGGCCGACTTATTGACTTCAATTTATATGAATAAATCTATAATTGAAGAATGTTACATTTGGTTTGTTCTCAAATTGACAAGAATTAATTTGTTTAAACAGTATGTTAAGATTAATGGCTTTTAACTTTTATGCATAGATTTATTTTAGTTTTATGTTAAACCTTATTGTTTTAATGTACATCTATGAATCTGCTTTAAGCCGTATGTGATTAATTTATATTTGTATAGTTTTCTTTCAAATATGAATTAAATTTTATGATCATGATTATACTCATGTAGTTTGTTACTCACCAAAGTGGTCAAACTAAATTATTATATCATACATAAATGAATTATATGAAGTTCAATGAGGATAGTACTTTCGGATTTGCCCAAAGGTAAATCAATTAATGATGAACTTCATTGAGGTAAATTGTTATTCTTTATTCAAGTATACCTATATGTCCAAAGATGTCTTATATATTTGATTGAGAATAATTGATTGCCTATAAAGTTACATAATGGTATTGAATTTATGATAGTATATTATAGTATCTGTCCAAAGGTGATATATATATATACTCTAATATATACTACATATTAATTTTATACACTCTGGAAAAGACTAACTACCCCTTTCAACTTTCAACCAGGGAAGAGCTAATCGCCCCGTTTTTGTCATTTAATCACTTGGTTTTTTACTTCATCGCCCTCAATTCACACTTGATGATTTTTGTTTGTTTTGGGCCATTAAAGTAATCTGATATATATTTGGTTCATACCCCCTGGATTATGCTCTTTGTTAGTGGGTTTTAAATGAATTTAGGGATTCACACTTGATGCATTCCTTTTGATGCTAATTAGTTTCCCATTTTTTTTCACTTGCTTATTTGGAATTTAAATTTTAACGTTTCGTTTCAGTTGCCCAGTTCTATAAAAGTTTTTCAACCATTGACTGATAATTTTTTCACTCTAGCATTGTATTGTTTTTTGAAAAAAATGTAATTTTCATTTATGAAAATGAAATCACATAGTTCATAACATAAATTACAATAGATTGAATTTCATCACCAACGCCTTGATCTGGATTTGTCATCAGAATCCTTTGAATTGGAGTTTCGAACCTTTCCCATGAGTCTCTAGCACGCGCGACACCTCTTCGTTTTCGTTTCTGTGAGCTTTCACCAACGACAGAGAGGTGAGTGACCGAAAACCTCCCCGATTGATCCGAAAACCACAAAGAAAATGCATCTCAATATGTTGGTGAAATCCCCAATATATTGTAAACTCAAAAAACATCAAACAAACTGAATAAACTGACTCGACAAACTGAACCAACTCAAACATCCAAGATCTAAAGATCTGGAGACTTAAACATCCAAGATTTAAAGATCTGGAGACTGATAACCCAAACAGATCAATAGATCTGTGGGACTTTATTCTAAAACTAAAGAAAAAAACAAGATACGAAATAAAAAAACCAAACCCCTCCTCCCCCTTGACAGTAATAGCCAAGGAGGAGGAGCGAAAAGAGAACAAAACAAGAAAACTAGAGAAGGGAGAAAGAGGGAGATGACTAGGGTCTTTTTTTAACCCTTCTTTTATTGACGGTTCGGAACTTCTAGCATTGTATTGTTAATTTTATATAGTTGCACTATTTCATTTGTACCCTAAATTCCAAGGAAATTTCTTGAGATATCTATTTTTTCCAATAGTTATATCATATTTGTAACTCATATTAATAATAATAATTACTAATTGAATTCATGATACCATGGATTAGTTTCAAATTTTTACGACTTCCTGAGAAATGCATAATGGTAACATTATTATATTTTTCTATAGTTTTGTCATATTACAAATATATGCACTGTAGGATTATTTGGTTCAAGACAATTAACTACTATTAGTAAAGGTTTCCAATGTGATTTTACAAAAAAAAAAAAGGTTTTTAATGTGATGCAAAGACTGAAAGGCTTTTTGATGCGTAGTGTCTCTTTTGATCTTGAAATTTAGAGAGGTTTTTTTTTTGCCAAAAGATTTAGAGAGTTGAAAGTGTTTGCTTTTTTTTTTTTGAAAAGCGAAAGTGTTTACTCAATTGAAGAATATCAAGTCCAATAAGTATTTTTAATGCTCAATAGTCTATCAATATTTCAATATTCAAGGGGTTAAATTTAGTATTTATGAATTACTTTTTCAAACCTGAGAAACCTAAAAATACACTTGCCCTCGATGCCCCCACCCTGTATCCGTCATGACTTTAACAAAATGATTGTAATGAAAAGACTCCGCAGCGCTAGCGCGGAATAACCCTCTTGTGATTATTAATCTGAACCCTTATGTAATCTAAGCATGTATATGTATTGTTTGCAATTACTCATATTAATTTGCATGCTGCATCTGTGACTGTTTTCAATTGTGCGAACTTCTTTGAATGGTGTGAACAAGTCAAGTTCCATTTAGGTATTTTGGATCTTGACTTAGCACTTTCAGAAGATAAACCTCCTACTCTTACTGATGAAAGCAGTGAGGATGAGAAGTTCCACTATAAAGCATGGGAACGGTCCAATGAATTGAGCATTATGTTTATGCTAATGACTATTGCCAACAAAATTTAGAGCACTCTCCCACAAACAGAAAGTGCTAAAGAATATTTAGCGTTTGTGGAAGAGCGTTTTCGTTCTGCTGATAAGTCATTGGTTGGTACTCTAATGGCATAACTGACCACCATGAAGTTTGATGGGTCGCGCAATATGCAAGAGCACATTATTGAAATGACTAACATTGCAGCAAGAATTAAGACCCTGAGAATGAATGTGGATGAACCCTTCATGGTGCAGTTCATTCTGAACTCACTGCCTCCTGAGTATAGACCATTCTGAATTAACTATAATGCCATTAAGGGTAAGTGGGATGTTAATGAATTGTCCAGTAGACTTGCTCAGGAGCAGGGGCGGATCCTTGCATGTCAATGAGGGGGCCATGGCCCCCCCAAAAAATGCAAAATTCCCATAGTAGCATATAACATTTCTATATGTTTCATTTGACATTTTTCAATTTGGCCCCCCCAAAATTAAATATTGCATAAGTCAATTTAAATCGGCCCCCTCAAACTTATGAATCAAGATCCACCCCTGCTCAGGAGGAATCACATCTGAAAGGATGGGAAGTCATTCTATTAATCTCATGGGTCAAGGAGCTGGAAATGAACTCAAGCCTAAGCCCAAGAAGTTAAGAAGGAAAAGATGTCTGATAATGCACCTCAGACAGCTCACAAGAAAGAACTGGCAGATAGGTGTCGTTTCTGTAAAATGGAAGGACGCTATCAGAAAGATTGCCTGAAACGTAAAGCTTGGTTTGAAAAGAATGGTATCATACATTATGTTTCTGTATGTTATGAATCGAACTTAGTTGAAGTTCCTTCTAATACTTGGTGGCTTGATACTTGAGCAACTACTTATGTTTCTAACATGATGCAAGGATTCCTTACGATCCAAACCACAAATCCAAATAAAATTGGATATTATGGGTTTTGATTTGAACATTGGACATGAATGTTTTAAGTTATATAAGAATACTTTATTTTATGGTTTTGGTGTTCTTACTGATGGTTTATACAATTTTAAACTTGATAAATCATTTGTTGAATCCTTGTTTACTGTTTATCATAATGTTGGAAGCAAGCGTAGTTTGCTGAATGAAAATTCTGCTTTCTTGTGGCATAAACGTTTGGGTCACGCATCCAAAGAAAGGTTAACAAGATTAGTAAAGAATGAAATTCTTACGAATTTAGATTTTACTGATTTTGGTTTATGTTTAGATTGCATTAAGGGAAAGCAAACTAAGCATAACAAGAAAAAGAGCCACAAGAAGTAGTCAGCTTCTTGAAATTATACACACGATATTTGTGGACCTTTTGATGTTCCATCTTTTGGTGGAGAAAAGTATTTTATCACCTTTATCGATGATTTTTCACGTTATAATTATCTATACTTGCTGAATGAAAAATCTCAATCTGTAGACACTCGTGATGTGTTCATTAGTGAGGTTGAAAGGCAATTAGATAATAAAGTGAAAATTGTAAGATCTGATAGGGTGGTGAATATTATAGAAAATATGAAGAATCAGGGCAATGCCCAGGTCCATTTACAAAATTCCTCGAAAGTCGTGGCATATGTGCACAATACACAATGCCAGATACACCTCAACAAAATGGTGTAGTTGAAAGGCATAATCGAATATTAATGGATATGGTTAGGAGTTTGATGAGTAACTCCTCATTACCCAAATTTTGTGGATGTATATTTATAATCCACATGAAAAGAAGTTAGATTCTCGAAAGATCAGTGGTTACTTTATTGGTTACCAAGAGAAATCTAAAGGGTATAGGTTTTACTATCCAAACCATAGTCCAAGAATTGTTGAAACTGATAATGCTTGATTCCTTGAAAATGGTGAGGTTAGTGGGAGTGCTGAAAAGCAAGTTGTGGAAATAAAGGAAGTCAGGGTTGATGTTTCTTTACCCATAAATGTTCCTTTATCCATACCTAATCAAAATGCTACTCAAGTTGTTAATGAAGATTTTAACAACACTGAGCAACATTTAAATGAAGAAGCACCTCATGAAAAAATTAACCCACAAATTTCTGACATATCTGAACCACAAGCAATGCCATTAAGAAGATCTCAAAGAGATCGAAGGCCAATCATTGCTAATGATTATGTGGTTTATTTGCAAGAGTCAGATTTTGACATTGGAATCAATAAAGATCCAGTTTCGTTTTCACAAGCCATTGAAAGTAATGAGTATGACAAGTGGATTGATGCCATGAAAGATGAGTTAAAGTCTATGGAACATAATAAAGTCTGGGACCTCGTCGAATTGCCAAAATATTTTAAAAGAGTTGGTTGTAAGTGGGTTTTCAAAAACCAAACGCGACTCAAATGGCAATATCGAACGATATAAAGCTAGACTAGTTGCCAAAGGCTATACTCAAAAGGATGATGTCAATTACAAGGAAATTTTTTTTTTTACCTATCTCAAATTAAGACTCTTTAAGAATTATTATGGCATTGGTCACTCATTATGATTTGGAGTTGCACCAAATGGATGTGAAAACAGCCTTTCTTAATGGGATTCTTGAGGAGGATGTTTATATGGATCAACCTAAAAGCTTCTTTTGCTGAAAGGAAAAGATCACTTTGTGTGTAAATTAAAGAAGTCAATATATGGGTTTAAACAAACTTCTCGACAATGGTATATTAAGTCTAATGATACCATAACATCTTTCGAATTTGAGGAAAACATCGTTGATCGATGTATATACCGAAAGATCAGTGGGAGTAAGTTTGTTTTCTTAGTTCTATATGTTGATGACATTTTGCTTGCTGCTAATGATTTGGGCATCTTACGTTAAATTAAAGATTTTCTCTTAAAGAATTTTGAAATGAAAGATATGTGTGAGGCATCCTATGTGATAGGAATTAAAATATTCCATGATAGATCACAAGGATTGTCAGGATTGTCTCAGAATAACCATATCGAAGGAATTCTAGAGAAATTCAAAATGGACAAATGTTTAGCTGGAATTGCTCCAATTCAAAAAGGAGACAAGTTCAGCCTTATGCATTACCCAAAGAAAGATGAAGAACAAAAATAAATGGAATCGATCCCTTATGCAAGGAACGAAAGATTACATGCTTATGTATAAGAAATCCAACCACTTAGAAGTTGTTGGATATTCTGATTCAGATTTGGGTGGATGTCTTGACTATAGAAAGAGCACTTTTGGTTATCTTTTCCAATTATCTAGAGGTACCATATTATGGTAGAGTGCTAAACAACCTATTGTCGCTACATCCACTATGTAAGCAGAATTCGTAGCATGTTTTGAACCCACAATTTAAGTATTATGGCTGCGGAATTTTATTTCAGGACTTGGGGTTGTCGACACCATTACCAAGTCGCTGAAAATTTTCTGTGACAACTCCGCAGCAGTATTTTTTCTCCAAAAATGACAAATACTCGAAAGGTGCCAAACATATGGACATAAAGTATTTTGTCTTCAAAGAGGAAGTTCAGAAACAAAGAGTGTCAATTGAAGGTATTAGAACTGCTGATATGATCGCAGATTCTTTAACTAAAGGTTTACCGCCAAAGGCTTTTAAGGAAGACGTTCCTAGAATGGGCCTTGGCATTGGTAAAGAATGATGTTTATGATGATTGTTGCACTCTGAGCTCAAATAATTGTGTTTCTAAAATACATTACCTGTTTCATGATTGTGTACACATGATGTTATGTTTGAATTTATTGAAACATGATCATCTCTTTAAGATATGATTGTAGACCATAAAGAAATTTATGTATATTATAGACCTAGTGTAATGGTTTGCTAAGTATTGCGGTATATGGAAGGAAGTATGTTGAGCAAATAATATACAACCGCCATAACCCTTATTTAGTGTATTATTATACTATGGTAATTATGATGAACATGAAGAAGAGATTTATCACCTTATGTGCGCACTAATGTCTTGTGCTATTAAATGTTAATGATAAATGTTTGATTGGGCCAAGTGGGAGAATGTTAGAATTTGACCATATTAATGTGGCCCATATCAAATCTGTCAATTACTTAAATTGGGTAATTATAGGATTGACCAACATTATTGTGGGTTAAATTAGATCTACCTAATTATGTTAATTGAGAGATTTAATTACATTTAATAGTCAAATAAATCTCAACTGTTCAACTGGCTATTTGATGGACGTACCAGATTAAAAGACTACATATATAATTTGGTCCTCCCTCTACTCATTAGGTTTACGGAAAACACAAAAATTAAGTCTTTTCCATCAGAAAGAAATACTGTAAAATTAAGTAAGAGTCAAGAGGGAGAAATCAATTTATTCTCTACAAGCTTATGGCTCAACCAAATTCCGCATCAGGTATGTCTAAACCTTTACGTTCTTAGAATTATTTATTCATGACCCTATAAAGATTCTTTATGTTCTTATGCCTTAAGAATAATTTACACGAACATGTTCGTGAACATAAACGAACAAACATCTATTGTTCATGTTCGTTCGTTTATTAAACGAACATAAAAATTTTGTTCAAACTCGTTCGTTTACCTTGATAAACGAACACTTAACGAACACGAACACGAATCGTTTGCCGAACGTTCGGTTCGTTTACAACCCTATTTTTGGTAAACTTATTGGTAGTTGGTAAAGTAAATTTATGTTTGGAGACTGGACTTGAAATTTGAATTTTTTTTTTGAAAACATTAAAATTATGAATTAGACTAGATTCTCGAGGAAAAACTACTCCTCTTCGATCAGCTTGAAGTGCCTCTAATATTTGCTGGAAACTTAGGAGGAACGCGAAAGGCTTCATAATCATCGTCAAAATAAATATTTATCACAATTAAATCTGTGGTAACTCCTAAGAAGTTTTTTTTAGGGATACAAGTGAAATCTCATTACAATTCTAATAAATCTCCAATTCAAACTAAGAATACCTTAAACTAAACTCACAATCTATGAGATTTGAACTTAGAACCTCACAATTAGACACGGTGCACTTACCAGTTGAACTAACAACTCGAGTGCAACTCCTAAGAAATTGAATCCGTCGAATCATTGGCCATATATGATGGAATTAATTTATAATTGTAATAATTCATTAAAAAGATTTTTACCAAAAAAATAATTCAATAAGAAGATCAAAATTAATTTACCTCAAAAAAAAAGATCAAAATTAATAAAATAAAATTGCATTTAATTATTTATTTATGTAAGGAAAGGGAAGTTTGGACTTTTTGAGCATCTAATTCTTCTTATTGGCTGAATTGGAAGGCACTACTTAACTTAACTTCGCACGTCATCTATCTTTTTTTTTTCTTTTCTTTGCCACCCTTCCTCCCTGGCCGTTGCTCCCTCAGCCGTGTGGGACCCTCTCCTTTTCTCTTCCAACCATGTCCCTCTTCTCCCTTCTTTTTTCTGTTCCAACATTACCCCAAACTAGTAACGTGTTGATTGTTGGAATTTCCTTTTCGATATGGAAATTGGGAAGTACTTGTATATATTTTTGGCCGAATGGAAAGTACTTAATTATATAGGTAGACATTAAATGTGAAATATACTAGTAGTATATACTAATAAATTAAATGAAATTATTATGGTACTGAATCTTTAATTGATATTAAAAAAAAAGATATTCTAAATTTCTAATGGACAATCACTTGATTCAAAATTTCAATCAAAAGTTTTCACCAAAAAGAAATTTTCAATCAAAAGATTGTATCAAGTTTGAGCCTTTAAAATAGAGAAAATAATTAAGATTTCTTCTATAAGGAATTTTTTTTTAATTTTACTGAATAATAATAACAGAAATAAAAAGAGATTGAGAACATTACCCTATTTTAAGGTCAAACATGCTCCATGCCTCGTTTATTTACATGTCATTTACCAACGGCCAACGGGAACTTACCTTTCTTTTTTCTTTATTACAACTAATAAGAAATTACTACTAGATGATCTTGATAGAGATCTATTTTTATGTAGCACACTTGTTTTTTTTTTTCACAAAATAATGGAGATCCGGAGAATGTAATGTTCTTTAAACTCATCCCTCAATGTTAACTTGAAGAAATTACCATCATCAAGACTCCTTTGTTTTATTTTCAATATTCATAATCAACCATAAAAATGAGTGGTTCTCCCATATATATATCTTATACCTTATCCTTACCGATTACACTCAATTTCCACAAACAAAAATCTAGAAAAGAATTTATCTACTTTGAATAAAAAAAAATCGACACATCACATGGTTTTAATTACTAAAAACCTAAATAGTTTATAGACATCCTCATTTGTTATATATAATATTGATATTGATTAAAGAGTTTTATCTTATTAATGACAACAACAAAATTAATTAAAAAATATGATTTAATGAAACTTCAATTCCCTTTCAAATATGAAGGGCGCAAACCCAATTCCCAACTGATCATAGCAAAGGTTGAAAAGTATATAATATATAAGATGCAAATTTAATATACCGACTGGTCAAATGGTTGAAACTGTCGGGGAATTTTACAACAACAAAGCCCTAACGTTGCAAGGACCAAAGCAATCTTAGCTTGTGTGTGTGTGTGGTTATTTTCTCCCCTAACCCAATCTCTAGAAACCGAATTTCATTAAAGAATATATACTACCTAGCTACCTAGTACTTTCATTTGGTTTTGTTGAATGGGGTAAAGAAAATGTCGTTATAGAACCCTTCAAAGTTACTCTCCGATCATCCCTTAGCAGCTTAGCTTGATCACTATACGTTGCAAAGAAAGAAACCTTGTAATATATACCACTACTATTAGTCTTTTTTTTTGGCACAAACCATTACTATTAGTCTAAGTTCCGATATTTAATAGTTACATTGAATTCTCAATTATATCTGCATCAACATAAGTTAGAGAATTCAAATTGATAAAAGCCTCTCAGTGTCTATTATCTGTTGTATTTATAAAATTTGAATTCAAAACTTTTAAAGAGAAACTAATTCTTTCTATTCGACCATTGGAATATAAGTTTAAATTTCAAATGCTGATGGGAGTCGAATTAATTTTTCAAAGGAGCTACACCTTTGGAGTATGTTGTCAAAAAGTATACTCCTCGTACGTGGATATAGACCAGCGGATTACAATTCTTAACATTTTATGTTTTAAAATGTTGTCTAATACTATGTCATTCAATTTTCAAGACAACATTCATTGACATCCCAACCCAAAAAAAATGTCAACATTCTGATGCATATACTATATATAATTCTTCCCCACTTAATTCATCATATTCAATTTTCAATACTAATTAATTGTTTTTTTTTAACGATAAAAGAATATTATTAAAGAACCAAAAGGAGGGAACAAGGGTGCCTCGTTAAAACCTTCCAAAGGAAAAACCCAGTGGGAAAAAATCCAAAGGAAGGAAAAAGAGTACACCCTTAAAACAGAGTTCCACACCTAAGCAATTACAACAAGAGGGACACAATCCATATAGCAATACCAGTACAAAAAGACAAGCAACAACACCAAACCCAGTACAAAAGCAGCAAAAAAAAGCAGTCCATCATCAACTAAAATAATTCACCAAAGCAGTAGTACGATCAACCCCCTCTTTTGCTAGACAATCTGCTTCTTGGTTGGCTTCCCTGAACGCATGACAAATCTGGAATCCAACAATATTCTTCTCCAGTTGAGCTATATGTGTGAGCCACTTCCTCAATCTCCAAGGAACATCAACCGGATTAACTACCCATGACACCACATTTTTTGAGTCACTTTCCACAACCAAACAGTGGGAGTTAGCCCAATTAGAAGCACAAAATAACAGCAAAGCTTCCCTGATAGCACGTACCTCAGCTTCATTAGATTCTGCCACACCAATAGACTTCGAAAATTCTAATAAAATTGACCCCTAATCATCACGTAAAATCCCTCCTATACCAGCTGGTCCTGGTTTTCCTCTCGCCGCACCATCTACATTAAATTTGAGACTACCTTGCGGAGGTTTACACCAAGTGACAGATCTGGTAAAATTGCTTTTAGGCCTTAATCTCAAAATTGCCAGGGAAAATTGCTGATTGTGCATTCAATGAAGGAACAATCTAGCTCAGGCCACGCCGCCTTTATCCACCAAGC
>AWWV01015681.1:0-16055 GCA_001974805.1 Corchorus capsularis | reverse complement strand
ACTTAAAGATGCTCCTAAGTCAAGCATAGCATTATCAATGATAGTATTTCCAATTGAACAAGTAATTGAAACATTACAGGATCCTNCATTTTGGGGGTAAATGTCTTTGCAAAACAGCAGAAACTGTTGCTCCAACATTCAACTTACCTTGCAACCTTTTCTTGTTTGTACACAATTGCTTAAGAAGCTTTGCATACCTTGGTTCTTGTTGAATTGCATCAAGAAGTGGGATGTTGACCTCGACCTTTCGAAAGATATCCAAGATGTCTTGATCTTCATCTTCTTTCATTGATTTCCTTGACTTGGTTGGAAAAGGTTCCTTCTTTGAATCCAACTTGGGCTTGACCACAGAAGTTTCCTTTGCTTCTCCATTATCCTTGACAAATTCGAGAATAATGGGTTCATCATCTTCAATCTTGATCTCCTTTGCTAGCACATGCAATTCTTCTTCTTTCTTACTTGTCCCTTCATCCATTGTAGACTTAGTTGGATATGGTTCGTCCAACTCCTTTCCACTTCTCAAGGTAATAGAGTTCACATTCTCCTTAGGGGGCACTTTTGATTGAGATGGGTTCTTGTTTTGGCCTTGTGCTTTGAGCTCACTCACATCACTTGCCAATTGACCTAATTGCTTCTTGATGATCTCCATGGTCTCTCTCATATGTTGCATTCCCTCAGAATAGTCTGAAGATTGCCTTGGATAATTTGGCCTTGCTTGGTAAGCACCTTGGTTCCCATAAGAATTGTAGCTTATTGGAAATGGCTCTTGCTTCCTTTGAAATCCCTCTTGCATTCCTAAAACATTAACTTCTTCCACATCATCTTCGACCAAAGTAGGGCACTTATCCGTGTGATGTCCTAAGGAACAAATCCCACAAACCCTTTGAACACTTGATAAGTTCGATTTGACCAAATCAGTGACCAAAGCGTTTTGTTTATTTGCTTCTTCAATTCGTTGCTCCAATGTAGAGGAATGGGTTGAGACTTCATTGATCTTCCTAATGTTTCCATCTCTTTGTGCACAATTCTCGCGAGTACCAAATTGTTGTGTGTTGGCGGCCATGTTCTCGATCAAAGTCCAAGCATTGGTGGGAGTCTTGTCGATGAAAGCCCCTCCACTTGCAGAATCTATGGAAGATCTATCAAATGGAAGTAAACCTTCATAGAAATACTGAATAAGCAATTGTTGAGGAATCTGATGATTTGGACAACTTGAGCACAACCTCTTGAAACGTTCCCGAAACTCGTACATAGTCTCGCCTTGGGATTGCTTAATTCCACTTATCTCCTTTCGAATGTTTGAGGCTTTATGAACAGGAAAGAATTTTTCCAAAAAGAACTTCTTAAGGCTCGTCCAAGAAGTGATTGAACCACTAGGCATGTAGTACAACCAATCCTTTGTACGATCCATAAGGGTAAAAGGAAAAGTTCTAAGTTTGAATTGCTCCTTAGAAATACCTTGCATCTTCATGGATGAACAAACAATTTGAAAATCTACGAGATGACGATGTGGATCTTCTCCAGGCATACCATGAAATTTTGGCAATAAATGAATGAATCCAGACTTGATCTCAAAATTTTCTTCATTGGTTGGATATTGAATTGCTAAGCGCTGTGTAGTCACATTTGGTGCAGCAAGTTCCCTCAAAGTCCTATTGTTGTTGTTTTCTTCGGCCATGTTTTCTCTTGGGAGTTGTGATTCCAAACATGAAGAAGAAGTGGTGGAACATGGAGAGCTATCTTGAGAACTTGGTGTTGACGAATCTCCTCCTTGCTCTCGAAACAAATTCTCCTTCCTTAGTGCAAAGAGTGTACGTTCAGACTCAGAATTGAAGTCTAAGTCCTTGGTACCACTACTCCTTGTATTTGGCATACAACACCTAGAAAGAACTTAAACAAAGAATCCAACAATAACAAGTAACTTGGAAAAATAAAAAGTAAGGAAAAATTAACTAAACTAAAAATTGAAAAGAAAAATAATGAAAAATATAAAGGATAAGGGTAAGAAATGCTTAAGTAATAATTCGCCTTCAATTACTAAAACCTTCCCCGGCAACGGCACCAAAATTGTGATCGGTCGTTGATCAAATCACAAGATAAATTCCCCACAAACCAATAACAAATAGAATAACTACTTAGCTAGGGCAAGTAGGGGTCGAATCCACAGG
Source organism: Corchorus capsularis (assembly GCA_001974805.1). NCBI lineage: Eukaryota > Viridiplantae > Streptophyta > Magnoliopsida > Malvales > Malvaceae > Corchorus > Corchorus capsularis. The sequence goes on along the minus strand of AWWV01015681.1, from coordinate 13,887 downwards.
GAAGGTACGAATCAAAGTTAAATCTTACAAAAGAAATTCTAACCTAGAAAAGATATTTTTGGATTTTTGTAATTGAAATTGAAAACAAATAAATAATTAACTAGAAAACAATTAAAAGAAAATCAAGCGATAAAAGCATACTTCTTCTCCTTTAGGTAACTACTTTGATCAAGTGAATCATGGATCATAGACACTAAACATAAATTTGGCTTAGATTGCAATCAATTAAGAATCATAAATCACTCCAAATCGGTATATAGCCTAAGATGTAGACATCAACTTTCATTGACACAAAGTAATCCTCTTAACATCTTAAACAACTCCATTTGAATAATTGGTATAGGAACAGACGGTGATGCTGATTCCAACATGCTAAAAAGATTAACCCGTATCTCACTGACAATTAACCTCAAATGTTATAATCTATGGTTTCTGCCCTTCATATAGCAAGCATTAGGTTTTATTAATCCACATGCATGATAAATCAATACCAAACTTGCCTACGTCAATTTCCATCTCGGCCTAAAGATTTCAACAAGGTTTGATATCTCATTGAACCTAGGACTCCTAGAATTACAGTTGTTACTTGGACCAACTTTAGCTTGACTCAAACTACTTGAATCTAACTATAGCATTCATAAATCTCAAGATATGTTGCGCACCAAATCAATCAAAGTATGAACACATAAGATGAAGCATAGAGATAAGAAACGTATTCAAACGGAAAAAGACACAAATTATTAGGAACAAAAGTCTCACCAATAATTCATTGATCAAAAGTACCTAAGAAAAAGAAGTATAAAAGGTTTAGCTACTCATGGATTGCTTGCAATGCATGAGAGACATACAGAGCTAGAGGTGGGCGGCTGCCTCCTCTCCAAATCGCAAATAACAAGAGTTAGGGTTATGATATGTTGGTGTTGATGTGTGTTAGGGTTTTAGACTAAAGAGGGTATTTATAGAGGGTGGCTTAGGGTAAATTTAGAGCTAAACAAACCCTAAGGACGTGCTAGGCTGCTCTCCAAGTCTTCAGGCTAGTCCAAATAAGAATTTGGGCTTAATTGGATCAATCCCGCAAAACAAGCCCAGGACAGTTTCTGTCCGCTGACTTCAGGGGCATTTTTTTGCATGAAACTGGGCTTCGACCAAAACACGAAAGTTGTAGATATTGGAGTTAGCTTTCCAATGGCTACTAATACGCCTCAAACAGAGCTTTAGATCAAAAGTTATGGCTAAAATACAGAAAGGTCGCCAAATTTGGAAATAAGTGAAGTGTCTTCTAGGTGAAGACACGCATGATGGCATGCTTGGCGCGCGCATGGCTGCATCCCGACTCTGCTTGGGCGCCCATGTAGATGGCTTGTGCGCCCAGGGCGTTTCTCTCAGGCCCCAGGTCGCCTGCTCCCATGTGGTGCTGGTGGCTTGTCTCGACTAGCGCTGGGCGCCCATGTGGTTTGCTTGGCGCCCCATGTGGTTTGCCTCACGACCCATGTACTTCAGTGCTATGACACTTCTTGACATATCTTCTTGCCTTGAAATTCAACTTTGCTCCTTTGCTTCAAACTCTTGAAAATCAATCTTATGATGATAAAATTGACTCTTCAAGCTCTTCAATCACGATCATATTGGCTCCATTCTTCATCCAAAATGTCCTTGGAAAATATTTGTGTAAATAATCATCCAAAAAGGCTCCAAAAATATACAAAAAAGGTGATTTTGCACTTTTCTTCACTTTAACACCTATAAACACAAATATACCAAATATAAGACATAATCAAGCATAAAATACCCTAAAAGCATAGGAAAATGACCATAAAAAGATGTATAATTTTGGTCCGATCAATTACCATTTTAATTTCTTTTGAAAGCTGAATAAGAGAACATGGATTTTGAAAACATTTTTCTAAAAACTTTTTATTGCATCTTTTAATTTTCTCATTTGTTCCTTTTTTTGGATTTTCTTTGATTTTTCCTACTTCTACTCAATGCATGAATACAAGTGTTGAATGCAAAGTTCGATTATTTTTAAGTTGATTCACGTAACCCGGGTTATTGAAAGCCCTTCCCGTGATACATGCTTGGAATCCCGACGCATCCTGAGAAGAACCGTCTCATCCTCGGAGACATTCAGTGGCCCCGAATACTCGACCACTCACTGAATGCCCCTTCTTCGGAAGGGTTACGGTTGTCAACCAAATTAAGGTGGCATGGAATGCAATCAGTTATAATCAACTGAAAATAAACGTGGCATGCATATGTCTACTTTATACTTTTTAATTACTAAATTATTACAAATCCCAAAGGCTTAATTAAGTCAAAAACTTAAAACAACAAGAAGCGAAAGCTTAAGGGCCAAATCGGGCAAACTGGGGACCTCTCTGCACACTAAGGAAATCAATCAGAAAATTTTAGGGAGCAAAGAACACAAATTATATAGATAAGGACTAGTGATGCATAAATCCAAAACTGGTGATCAAATTTGGTGAACTAACATGAGAAAACAATTATTCAACTAACTCAATCCTAAAAGTAATCAAACTCCTAATCAAAGATTTAATTTTTTCAGAGTAAATATCAATCCAAATTAATTCCTCAATCCTTTTTCTGAATCAATTTTAATTTAAAAAGTCAAATTTTTTAACCCAAAGCAGTTATTTTTCAAATTAAAATTAAATCAAAAATAATTTTAATTCCCAAGCTCATTTTAGTTTGAAAACTCAAACTTTAAATTAAACTTTTGACTTCTCCAATCAAAATAGACTCTAAATGGGATCAAGGAATCATTTTGAATCAATATGAACCTTAAAAAGGTTAAACCATCAAAATAACAAACCTCAATTTTAAGTTGATTAAAACATGAAAAGTCTAAGCTCACTAACAACTTTATTAATTTCAATATAAAAGGTCATAGCTTTATCATGAAAATAACAACTCAAATATATTATGAATCTTCACCAAAATAAACATAAATAATAACCGTAAATTTAATCCACCATATTTACCAATTAAAGACTTCAGTTTTTCACCAAAGACTTAAACTTTCAATCAAATTATTTTCTAAAATCCACAAATCACTATCATATTCATATAAACACATATATATTAATTAAAATAAACATCATCAATCAAAAGATTAGAAACAAAATCAAATACATAAAACAAACAAATCCTAAATCGCATGAACTGACATATTAAAGGAGTAAATTGAAGAGAAAAGATAGGTTACCTGCTCAAAGTGACGTCGTTTTGGCCTTGGATCCCTTTTAAGTCGAGATCCCCTTCTTGTTCCTCGATTCACCGTTCCCTTTCCCCGATTTCACACTGCTTCTTCTTCAACCGCTGCTACCGACCATGGATCCTTCACTGTTTGCCATGGCCGAGCCAGTTTCTACTCTCGGAATCAACCAACGTCATCCTTTTTCCCAGGTTCACCACGTAAACCGAAAACTCTCACCAAAGACAAGCGAGCTGTGACCTGAGCTTTACGATTCTAACCAGCCAAGGGTTCCAAACATCTTTCTACTATACTGTTTCAACTTATCAAACCCTAGACTTCGTCTTAGCCCAATCAATTTCAAGAGATCTCTTTCTTTTTGAACACCCCCAAATTCCCCAATTATGAACCTTAACTCTAATTCCCTGAAAACCTAATGATCTTTAGCAAGAGGGAGAGAGGGTATTCGATAGCGAGAGAAGGATCGGATCTGATGCGCCAAGGGCTTATCATGGTTTAGAAGAGCACATTGGAGTTAATGGATATCATGTCTCGAATAAACATGGAGATGTCTTGGATGTTCAAGAAGATTGGTCATTGCTTGGAGAAGCCGCGCAACACCGGCCACATGACCGGCCACAACCGGCCACATGACCGGCCACAACCGGCCACAACCGGCCATCGCATGGGACAACCGGCCATAACCGGCCAATGGATCCTTTAGCCATTCCGCAAGGTCCAATGACAAGGGCTCGGACTAAAAGGTTCAAGGAAGCTTTATTGGGCTTTGTTAGATCTCATCTTGGAGGTTTAGAGTCCACTGAAGACCAATTGGAGAACATTGAAGTCGACATCACCAAGAATATTCCCATCGATTCCAAGTTATACACTTTACTTAAAATCGATGATCATTAGTTCTTATGTTGCGTAATTCGGCCACATGGGCCTTTATTCTATCTTAGATTAGTTATTTATTTAGTCTAGAAGACATTGGGTTGGGCCTTGTTTGACTAAGTCCAATTTTTGCTTAATTAAGTTATGTATTTACTTTTCCTAGTGGGACAAGGAATAGGAAATTTCCATGATCCTTCCTTTTATGTATGCCGCCCTTATAGGATTAGGAGTTGGTATGTTATGCGCCAACCCTTCCCCTATATAAGGGCTCTTTTATCTCTTGAAAACATAAGTTGAGTTGATTAGTAAAATTGAGGTTTATACACCCAAATTGATTATCTTAGCTTCATTGTTCTAGTTTGAGCAAACTTAGGGTTCTTCAATCTTGTAGAGTCCTAGCAAACAATTAGGTTGTGATTGCTTAATTGTTTGTGAATCTTGTGATATTAGGTGTTCAATTGCAGGTCGAATTGAGGGTCTAAGGCCGACGAACGAAGGAGGATTTATCTAGTGAAGATTGTCGACATACTCATCTAGAAGTTTGGTGATTCAAGTTGATCTTAGGCGGGTCTCTAAGGTGGATTTGAACCGATTACAACTAGATTCGTATCAAGATCAGTTAAGTGAACTAAGAAGGTGCCATGAATTTTTTCTGAGTAATCCCTCAATTTTGAAAGGTATCTTTTCAAGCTCTCATCTCCTTTTCTGTATATATATTTCAGGGGGCCATGTATGAATTCCGTGGGTATTGAACAATGAAGGGAATGAAAAGAGTGAGCTTGTGTGTGATGAGTTCAGTGTGTCAGCGAGAGAGGGAGTGGTGAGAGAGAGGATGAGAGAGACTGTGAATTCGTGTTTTTCAGAGAAAGCCCTCAGGGAAAATGAAAGAGTATTCCACGAACCCTGAAGAGCGAGTGAAGAGAGAGCTTGTGATTGAAGAGAGAGAGTGAGTAGAGAGATTGATCGTGAAAAAAAAAGGGAAGGGGGGAAAGAGAGTAAAAAGATCAGAAAGAGAGGTGAGAGAGCCCCCTGTAAGTGTCGATTAAATTCCCCTTTTTGCGTTAACGGATTCATCCCCTTTCTTTCTATTGTAACAACTTTTTTTTGTTTCTTTTCGTGAGTAGGTGATGATGATAATGATGAATCGATGAGCTGTCAGGTAAGGATCTCGAACCTTCTCCCTCTTTTGCTGAGTATTTTCTATTTTTCTTTTGGGTTCCAGCAAATTCAATTTGTTTGGTCAATGAAAAATCTAGCTGTCTATTTGTGATCAATGGGAAATTTTAATATCTCTATTTTGAACCTTAGATTATCGATTTTATCTATGATCAAATGGCCATTGATTTTTATCTTTGTTGAGAATATTATGTCCTGTGGAATTTTGCTCTATCAGGTTCTGCTTAAGGGGTGAGCAAGCTGTACTCGAGTCCTCTCTGGTTTAGTGGGAATTTTGTGCGTCTCCTTACAATATATTTTAGTGCATTCCACACGTGACTGACCCTTAATGGATTTGGCTTCCCCTGATCCTTGCTTAGAGTCCTCTGATCCCCTTGACTTTGTGATTTTAATCACTGCTCTTGTGCCATGTGCTTGATGAATAAACTGTGCCCTGAATGTCCCTGTATGAGGCCTATTTGTGCTACTTGGCTGCTGAAATGTTTAGTGCTTTCCTATGTATATACAATGCTAAATACTTGAAATGCAAACTGTAAGAATACTTGGAGCTTAGCTGAAGAAGAATAACAAGAGATGTCGATATCTCGAAAATGTAAATGAGCGATTGGAGTGCTAATATATTTATTTAATAGGGATGCATGAGATGAGTCTTTATTAGTGAATTGTCTATTTGTGCAGCTGGAAAAAGAAATAACAATGCAAATGTATGCGACTAAAATCCTACATGAGATGTTTTACATGCTAACCTAATATAGCTCTTTTTTCCTTTCACAAGGGCCACGATGGACTTGTCAATTTAAGTTCCCAGCAAATGTTGGATTGGAGTCATGGAAGTATGAGGCAATGGGAGAAGATTTGGGGAAGGTAATGGAAATGAGTCACGGGACCTCCAGGGGATCTTTGTTATTCTATTTTTGTATTTTTGTAATATGTGAGAACAACAATGTAAAGGAACATGGCATATGTTCTATGTTTATTACTAAATAAAAATGCAAATGCAAATAAAGTGCAACTCTTTTTATGATTTTCCAATTTATATATTTTTATGTTTTAGAATTATGAACCTAATGTAAACTGAACTTCCTAAATATTGCTATTCAAATACTCTCCAATTTGCAAATTAAGAAACAAATTGATTTAAATAAAGGATTAAAATGCAACCATACTAAATGAAGCTAAGCCTGAAATATGCAAGAATGCCAAAGGCGCATACTAAATTAACTAATCTAAATTAAAAGTGGACTCAAAATGACCAAAATGCCCCAAAGTGTGCAAATGACCAGAATGCCCCTTGTGCCAAAATGACCAAAATGCCCCTAGGTGACCCTAATGCCGAATAAGAAATAAAGGAAATAAATTGAAGGATACAAGACAAAAATGGTTGTCTACAATCCTATTCCTAGATTAGATGATATGTTTGATGAATTGCATGGTGCTTGTTTATTTTCCAAAATTGATCTTAAGAATAGGTATCATCAAATTCGCATGAAAGAGGGTGATGAATAGAAAACAACCTTTAAAACTAAGTTAGGATTGTATGAATGGTTAGTTATGCCTTTTGGATTGATCAGTCGTCAGCAATCATAAAAATAATCCCCACAAAAACTAACTAAAATAGTTAGGGCAAGTAGGGGTCGAATCTCACAGAGAAGGGCTATAATTGTGAAGATCTTTTCCAAAGAATATATCTTTTCCAAAAATCACTTAGAAAACAGGGGATTAGTTATAAAGAAAGCAATTAAACTAAAAACAAGGCAAAGTAAATTAAATCTAAATCTATAGCAATTTATAAAGAAATCAATAATTAAAAAGGCATACTTCTTCTCCTATGGTATGAATCAATCAATTTAACTATGGATCCTTGATTTAAAAGATGAATTTAATATCTTATTCTTAATAATACTGGCCTAAGTAAAACCTATCATGTATATTGGACAAGATTTCCCTTTTGGGGCTTAAATTATCCCTATTATTCCTTCGGCAATTGATTTCCCTTTTGGGGCTTAAAAACCACCTAAGAACAAAGCATTAAGAACAATTATTTTTCACACATGAGAACCAGGCATCAAGCAATTTCTCGGTCGATGGTAAGGTTGTCTCTTGAATGGAGGTTGTAATTCTCATCCAATTGCTACATACAATCAAACTTGGAGTTGTAGTCCTAAGCTTGATCTAGCCATAGATCTATCAACTTACCTCTTCGGCGGCCGTCCAAATTAACAAGAATCAGGATCATAAAATAATATAGAGACGCACTTACTACTATCAAAAACTCAATATTAAATTATAAGTATAGAAATCTCACCATAATCAATTGATTGAATTCGCCCAAGGATAAGAAGTATTAAGAATTTAGCTGCTCATGGATTTGGGAAAATCCATGAAAGGCATAAGAAAACTTACAAAACTTGAAGGTGAAATCCTCCTCTTGAAGAACCTAGGGTTGCCGCACCTCCCTATGCAAAGAGAGGGTGCGGCACCCTTGACCTAAAACTAGAGGAAAAGAACTAGAATATTTTCTAAGAAAAAGATGAAATAGAATTGTTTGGGATTGGGTTACATAAGGTGGCTATTTATAGTGGAAAAATAACCTAAAGACTCCTATTCTACCTAGGATAGGACTCTAGGACGTTTTAGGGTCTAACTTGGACTCCAAGTTGGATTAAAAGTCTTCCTAGAGTAGAATCCAAGTCAAATTAGGATCCTGGAATTTTCTGGATTTCTGCAGAAACTTCGACGGAAGATTCAGGCTTGAAGATGGCAGAACTGGGTTTGGACTTCAAAGGAAAGTTGTAGATCTTGGAATTAGCTTTCCAACGGCTACTCACGGGCCTAAAACAGACATCTGAGCAGAAAGTTATGACCTTTTTACCGACACTGCGCTGAATCTTAGTCCAAATAGGACTAGATGCGGGAAATTACGGGATTTGGATATTTCCTTGGATATATGGGGCACAAATTGGGATTTTAACTCCAATTGTGGGCTTATATGGGCTAAGTATTATCCCATATAAAATATTCAAAATTCCATAGCTTCCGGGCTTGTTCTGTGCTTGTCTTCATTTCTTTGCAATTAAGCTCCAAATCTTCAATTCTTGCTTCTTGAAATAATTCTTCAATGGTCTTCAATTCTTCAAAATATCTTCAAGAAATCTTCAATCACGAACTTCGAATCTCCAAATCTTCATTCCAAATTGCTAAGTCCATATTTTTGTAAAAAGTCACCAAAATAACTCCAAAAAGAGTGAAAAACAACAAGTTTCACTTTTCTTGTCTTCAAGACCTAAAAACACAAAGACTTGCAAAATAGGGATAAATTCCACATAAAAAATAGCAAAAAGCATAGGAAAATGATCATAAAAATAGGGTCTATTTTGGCTCGATCATGGATTGACTAATGCACCTAGTACTTTTATGAGGCTAATGAACCATGTTTTAAGAGCTTTTATTGGCAAGTTTGTTGTTGTTTATTTTGATGATATTCTTGTGTATAGCCACACCTTGGAAGAACATGTTGAGCATTTAAGATGTGTGTTAGATGTACTTAGGGTTGAGAAGTTGTATGCTAACCTTAAGAAGTGCACCTTTTGCACAAACAAGCTTGTTTTTCTTGGTTTTGTGGTTTCTGCGCAAGGTATAGAAGTTGATGAGGAGAAGATCAAAGCCATCAAAGATTGGCCAACACCAACCAACGTTGGTCAAGTGAGATCATTCCATGGTTTGGCTGGATTTTATAGGAGGTTTGTTAAGGACTTTAGCACCTTGGCAACACCTATAACAAGTGTGATGAAGAACAATGCACCATTCAAATGGGGTCAAGAGCAACAAGAAGCATTTGAGACTTTCAAGAATAAGCTTACTAATGCTCCTTTGCTTGTTTTGCCTAACCTTAACAATACTTTTGAGATTGAATGTGATGCATCAGGTGTAGGTATTGGCGTTGTTTTGATGCAAAGAGGAAAGCCTGTGGCTTATTTTAGTTAGAAATTAAATGGGGCTGCATTGAATTATCCTACCTATGACAAGGAGTTGTATCCTCTTGTGAGAGCATTGCAAACATGGCAACACTATTTGTGGCCTAAGGAGTTCGTGATTCACACCGATCATGAAAGTTTGAAGTATTTGAGAGGCCAACAAAAGTTGAATAAGAGGCATGCTAAGTGGATGTAGTTCATTGAGAGCTTTCCATATGTGGTGCGATATAAACAAGGTAAGGAGAATGTTGTGGTTGATGCATTATCAAGGAGGTATGTGTTACTTTCCACACTTGATTCTAAGTTTTTAGCATTTGCGTATATTAAGGATTTGTATGCTTTGGATGCTTACCTTGGTGATATCTTTAAAGCATGTACTAATTCTGGATTTGGGAAGTATTATTTGCATTCTGGATTTTTGTTTAAAGAATCTAGACTTTGTATTCCTTCTTGTTCTTTGTGTGGTGTATTGTTGAGTGAATCGCATGAAAGGGGTTTAATGGGTCACTTTGGTGTTGATAGAACATATGAGATATTGCATGAACAGTTCTTTTGGCCTAAAATGCGATATGATGTAGGAAAGTATGTTTCCAGTTGCATTGTTTGTTTGCAAGCTAAATCTATATCTAAATCTCATGGATTGTATACTCCTTTGCCTATTCCTCATGAACCATGGACACACATTAGCATGGATTTTGTGTTAGGTTTGTCTCGTTCTAGGAGAGGTAAAGATTCTGTTTTTGTTGTGGTTGATAGGTTTTCTAAGATGGCTCACTTTATTACATATACTAAAACTGATGATGTCATTAATGTAGCTAACTTGTTCTTTAAAGAGATTGTTAGATTGCATGGAATGCCTAGGACCATTGTTTCTGATCGAGATGCTAAGTTCTTAAGTCAGTTTTGGAGAACTTTATGGGCTAAGTTAGGTACTAAGTTGTTGTTTTCAACTACTTGTCATCCTCAAACCGATGGCCAAACTGAAGTAGTTAATAGGACTTTGTCTACCTTGCTTAGAGCTTTGATTAAAAAGAACTTAAGAACTTGGGAGGAATGTTTGCCACATGTTGAATTTGCATATAATAGAAGCATACATAGTACTACTAGTTATTCACCTTTTAAAATTCTGTATGGCTTTAATCCTTTAACTCCTTTGGATTTGATGAGTTTACCTTTGAGTGTGCAAGTTGACATGGATGGTAAAAAGAAAGACGAATTTGTTAGAGAACTTCATGAGAAGGTTAGAGTAAACATTGAGAAGAAAACTCAACACTTCATGAAGATGGCTAACAAGGGTCGAAAAGAGGTTATCTTTGAGCCTGGAGATTGGGTTTGGTTGCATCTAAGGAAGGAGAGATTTCCTGAGAAAAGGAAGTCCAAGCTTTTACCCCGTGGAGATAGACCATTCCAAGTGTTAGAGAGGATCAACAACAATGCCAACAAGCTAGATCTTCCTAGTGAGTATGGTAATATAAGTGCTACCTTTAATGTTGCAGATTTGTCTGATAATTGATGCAGATTTGAGGACAAATCCTTTTCAACGGGGAGGGGATGATGCGCCAAGGACTTATCATGGACTTGAAGATGACAGTGGAGATCATGGAGAGAATGAACATGGGCTGCAAGGAAGCATGGACAAGCATGAAGATGATGGTGATATCGCAAATCATGTTTCCAGCACAAAGAAGATGCCATTTGATCCATTGAAGATGCCTAATAGCCCGATGACAAGAGCAAGAGCTAAGAGATTCAAAGATGCACTCATGAGCCTTGTTCGAACTCATCTAGATGATTTGAAGACCATTGAAGTTCAATTGAAGAGCTTTGATGATGATTTGGGCAACAATATTCCCATCGATTCCAAGCTCATTACTTTGCTTGCAATCGATGTGTGATTGTGCTTAATTGATGTAATCGGCCATTGTGGGCTTAATTCTATCTTAGATTAGTTTATCTTTATGATTAGATGACATTAGGATTGGGCCTTGTTTGACTAAGTCCAATCCTTGTTTATTTATGCTTTGTTATTTACTTTTCCTAGTTGGACTTGGATTAGGCTCTTTCCTTGTCCTTTCCTTTATGTAAAACCGCCCATATAGCTATAGGATTAGGGTAAGGGGCGTCCTCTATGCCTATATAAGGGGATCAACCCCCTCTTATGAACATAAGTTAAGTTTTTAATAAAAAGTTGAGGTTTATTCACCCAATTGATTATCTTAACTTCATTGTTCTAGTTTGAGCAAACTTTAGGGTTCTTCAATCTTGTAGAGTCCTAGCAAACAATTAGGTTTTGATTGCTTAATTGTTTGTGAATCTTGTGATCTTAGATTGATAATTGCAGGTCTAATTATCCATCTCAAGGCGACGAACTAAGAAGAAGCTTGGTTAGGTTTATCGATCTACATACAATTCTAGGAGTTGAAGTTGTCAAATTGATCTTTGGAGGATCTTACTCAGTGTATTTCGATCATCTAGGATCAGTTTACACACTCTTCAAACTATTTGTTTGATTGTAATTAGTGCGGTGAAGCACTTGTTTGAGCTTGGTGAAAGCTCTGGTTGTAATCAATGCGGGGAGCACTTGTTCGAGCTTGGGTTAAGCTCGGTGTTGTCACAAGCTTGGGTGAAGCTTGGTTGCTGATAAGTCATATTTTAGTGCTTATTTTGTATGCTAATCTATACTATTTTTGTGACTAATCAATGCTATTTTCTCTAGAATAGTTCATCTTTGTGTTTTCAGGACCATTTGGAGCCATTATTTAAGATTATGAAGATTTGGAACAATTTTGAATCAATTTGGAGAAATTACTGATTTTGGCCAATTTTAGCCCAAGAACCCATTGGAGCTTATTAAGCTTAAAATGAAGCTTGAATCATTGAAGATCCAAATTTGATTACTCTAGGCACAATTCGCATATCTTAATGTCCAGTTAAGAGTTTCAAGCCCAATCAGCAATCATGATGCAGTAAATAATTGATGATTGGAGAAATTCCTAATCCTAGTCAAAGAAGGATTCATAAGAGCAGTCTCGGTAGAAAAATCATATATTTTGATCCAGAGCTCAGAAAAATGCATATGATATACCGTTGGAAAATTGACTTCAAGCTCTACAACTTTGCATAGACCATATGTTCTGCACTCATAGAATTTTGATGGAATAAAAAGTCACACCTGTGAGGCAACCACAAAGAAGGCTAAACCCAAATTTGAATAATGTGGTAAAGGATGAAATTCTCAAGCTACTTGGAGCTGGCCTCATCTATGCCATATCAGTTAGCAAGTGGGTTAGCCCTATACAGGTAGTTCCAAAGAAATCTGGATTCACTGTTGGGGAAAATCAAGATGGAGAATTGGTACCTCAGAGAGTAACTACTGGATGGAGAATGTGCATTGATTATAGGAAGCTGAATGCTGCTACAAGAAAAGATCATTTTCCATTACCATTCATGGATCAGATGTTAGAAAGATTAGCATGTAAGTCTTTTTATTGCTTCTTGGATGGATACTCTAGTTACTTTCAAATTCCAATTGCACTTGAAGATCAGGAAAAGACTACTTTCACTTGTCCTTTTGGGACATATGCTTACAAGCGCATGCCTTTTGGTCTATGCAATGCACCTGCTACTTTTCAGAGGTGTATGATGAGCATATTTCAAGAGTATGTGGTAAACATAATGGAAGTATTCATGGATGACTTTACTGTCTATGGTGATACTTTTGATGCTTGCTTGGAGAATTTGAAGCTAGTGCTGAAAAGATGTGTGGAAACAAGGTTAGTACTCAATGCTGAGAAGTGTCACTTTATGGTAGATCATGGTATCGTTCTTGGCCATGTGGTTTCAAAAGAACGACTTCAAGTCGACAAAGCTAAAGTTGACACAGTACAAAATCTTCCATATCCGAAGACTGTTCGAGATATCAGGTCATTTTTAGGTCATGCTGGGTTCTATAGAAGATTTATTAAAGATTTCTCCAAAATCTCTACTCATCTATGTCGACTACTTCAAAAAGAAGTTGAATTTGAGTTTGGAGAGGATTGCAAGGATGCCTTTGATAAATTGAAGAAAGCCTTGACCTCAACACCAATTGTTAAGCCACCTGATTAGAATCTTCCATTTGAAATCATGTATGATGCAAGCGATTATGCCATTGGACCCGTTCTTGGACAAAGAGTTGACAAGATACCACATGTCATCTATTATGCTTCAAGAACCCTGAATCCTGCTCAAAAGAATTATACAACCACAGAAAAGGAGTTACTAGCAGTGGTTTTTGCACTTGAAAAGTTTAGACCTTATATCTTGGGAGCAAAGGTGATAGTTTTCTCTGACCATGCTGCACTTCGATATCTTTTAGCAAAGAAAGAGGCTAAACCCAGACTCATCCGATGGATTCTGCTCTTACAAGAGTTTGACATTGAAATCCGAGATAAAAAAAGGAGCAGAGAATGTTGTTGCTGATCATCTTAGCCGAATTCCTAAGGAGGAAGATTCTTTCGATTTGAAAGAAGCACTACCTTAGGAGGAGCTTTTTGCCATATCTGAAGCTCCATGGTTCGCTGACATAGTGAATTGGATTGCTGCAAAACAATTCCCTGGATATGCAACTAAAGTTGAGAAAGACAAGAT
>AWWV01015680.1:0-38752 GCA_001974805.1 Corchorus capsularis | reverse complement strand
GTTTTAGAAGAGGATGATGACAAGAGAGAAAAACTCAAAACTAACTTTACTCTAAAGAAACAATAGAAGCTGCCAAGGCAGCTGCAGCTGCTTCTGTTAATGCTGCAAAAGCAAGTCTGGAAATATTTCAGTCAAAGAAAGAACATATTGCTTGAGCCATAGCATGTTAATATATAGCCCACAATTTATTCTGCAATTGCTTTAATTAGATATTGAAGCAATATTGCTTGGGAATCTGTTTGATTCAGAACAGGTTGGCTTTTTTAAAAGGCTTTTCTTTACTTGAAATGTGCTTTGTATATTAAATTATCAACTATCATAGAGTGGGGGTCATCTTTTGCTTGAATTAACTTAGAAGGTTTCATAATTAATGCATGTTTATTGGGGAAATGGGAACGAGAAATGACTCTTCATTGGATCTATGTAATGTTAATACATTCTTCATTGAATATGTTCCGTAAGACATAAGATTTCTATGAGCAATTATCTAAGTGATTAGATGACAGACCTTACATCTTTATTCTCTCTATGCTTTATTTAAGGAGAGAATCAAGCTACTTTGTTAAGAAAAGTTAAATTTGTGTTCACCTTCTTTGAAATTAATAACTTTAATTCTCTATGATGAATATACAAGGGCCACCATTTTGCTGCACATTTTTATTTAATCTGCTATGTGTTCATATATTTAAAGTTGTATGTTATAACAGAACCTATAATAACTTTATAATGGTTTGTCCATTATTCCATATACTTGGTTAGTGGTTGTAAGAAATATTTGGGTCCTTAGGATCCCACTTTCACTTATGGAGTCTGCTATATGTATTGTTCTTACATACTACAGAATTGGATTTGCTCCAGCTGCTAGCAGGTAAGTAGCATATTAAAGGAATTCATTTTTCCAAGTTGAATGACATCATAGTTTTATAGCTTATAGATTTTTTGACTAAACATATCTTTTTCTGTTACATCTTCATTCTCCAGGTTCTTCAGACAGTTCTTGGCATTCTTTGCCATCCATCAGATGTCTTTGTCCCTCTTTAGGTTCATTGCTGCAGTAGGAAGGACACAAGTTGTGGCAAACACCATGGGTACTTTCGCGTTGCTACTCGTTTTTGTACTTGGAGGTTTCTTTATTGCCAAAGGTAAGTAGTTTTCCCCTCTCTATTTATAAATCAAATTTGTAGTTAAAGCACTGCACTTAAGCATGTTCTTAATTAGGAAAGCAATATGGTATTTGTAATGTCTGATAGTATTTACTGCCGGTATTAGATGATAGCTTTATTGTTCATTTTCTACCTTGATAGCTTCATTTCAAACATGCTAATGAATTTTCTACATATAGATGATATTGATCCATGGATGGGGTTTCATTTCAAACATTTTTACTTTCTGTTGAATGAGCAAATAATGAGGTGACAACTTGGTTTCTTTACCAGGAAATGAAGCGTCAAGGAGTTGAAGGATTTTCTTGAACTGCTTAGAACTACTTCAATTTTACACATAATCTGGTACAATAATCTCATCTCATCTTATCTCTTATCTCTTATCTCTTCTGTTTTATCTAATAAATTAGTTTGATAGATGAGTAAAAGCTTTAGTAGTTATTATTTGCTTGGGTAAAAACTCAATCTTGGTATTGCTAATTTTCTAGGATTGACAATTACTTAGGCAAGAGCTTATTAAGATTTTTTGGTAGTCCACTTCTTTTTTTGCTACTCATGAACATGATATTGAAATGGACTACACAACAGGAGGTAGTCTTCTCCTTTCCCATAATCCCACCCCGCACATCCCAGGTTTCGAACCCGGGACCTCCCGCAAGAAGTCCCGAACTCTTAACCACTGGGGTATCCCCCTTGGGGACTTGGTACTCCGCTTCTTGAATCTTGTTTCTGAACCTCTCTGGTCAAGGAATTACATCCTTAATGTGCAGCTGATATTTTCTAAATATTTTGGTTTTGAAGGGTTTAGGCAAAGAGGCCACAGGTAGAGTCAAGTCAAAGATTTTTCTCTCTTTTAAGATACAACTCTGTTTCCAGGCAAGTTAATTTTTCTCTTTCACATTCGTTAGCTTTAACTTTTCTTGTTCAAACTCAAATATTTATATTTTTCTTTTCCTTGTATCATACAGGTTATAAGAGTGAAGTGGTCTCTTCCATACACGAGAAGAGATAGTTTTCGAGCTAGTTCAAGTTAGATATTGCAGATGTCAAGTGCTCAATCATGATGTGGTAATAAGTTAGATGCTTTTTTACACATTGAGTGGTTTAGGGGACACTGAAACAATTTATATCCTTAATATAATTAGAAACCTTCTGTGTTAGACTTAAATGTTGGATTTAGATGTATTTTCGTTGCTTTAAATGTGCTTGACATTTTTTTTATATAAATTTATTCAGTAATTCAATTTCAATTATCATTCAATTAATTGTATTTAAAATTCCAGCACAAAAAACATTATTTTTTTTTACTGAAAAAGCCAAAAATAGCGGCATTTATGTACGGAAACGCCGCTAAATGGTGGCGTTTATGTACTGAAACGCCACTAAATGGCGGCGTTTATGTACGGAATCGCCGCTATTCATAAATCAAAATTTTATTATGAAAATTAATTTCCCGAAGTTTATGGTTTAGAAACGCCGTTAAATAGGGGTGTTTCCGTACCATAAACGCCGCTATTTGAAATAGCGGCATTTGCCATGAAAACACCGTTAACTAGCGACGGTTGTTATAACGACACTTCTGTCGGCGTTGTGTGAAACGTTGTTATATGAAATAGCGGCGTTTAAAAATGCCGCCATATACAAAAAAAACGCCGCTATTTCAGCATTTTTCTGTAGTGAAACTACTACACACGTAAGGTAAAAGTTCATTACTCCACTCTTTAGATCTTAAACTCTCTAAACACGATAAGACCCCACTAACTTCAGTATCTCAAAACACCTTAATATCTTACTAACTCTAATATCAAAGAGGATCCCCTCCAGACAAAAAACTCGGGGCCCTTATCTCACGGTCCGCTCTATTATAGATCATACGAACTTCTCTATTTGATTGATGAGCCTCTCTCTCTCACTCTAAGAAGTTTCAATAGCTCACTTTTAACCCTTGTTCTTAGTGCATTTAACCTCCAATCCCATTGTAATATAATCATCTCTTCTAGTTGTACGAAAAAAATGAAATTCACAATCTTGCAACGGTATATAAATTATCAAATCTCACAATATAATTAATTTATTTTATGTTTCCAATAGAACAATGTTAAAAAAAGTGTTACATAACTCAAATATCAAAGGAAACACTAAATTTAAAGGATTACGCAAGAACGCGGCATGATAATCCAGATACTTTCACCCAAGACCTAAATTTCTTTCAAACATAGAATTTTTTTTTTAATAAGAACAAAATCAAACAATCATCAAACTTTGTACATACCCTTAAAAATTCAACTCATTTGAAAAATCGTTTTAAGAAATCATCAAACATAGTATTGAAAAAAAAATGAAGAAAATAATTTACTCATTTTTTGCTTTTTTTTTGGCAATCTAATCTGGTTTAGTTCTTATAGTATATATGATTATACGTTTAAAAATTCAATTCCTTTTTAAAAATTGTTTTAAGCAATCATCAAACATAGTAATGAAAATAATGAAGAAAATAAGTTAAAAAAAGTGATAAAGGAAAATGAAATTCCCAAAGCATGACAAGAAGTTATTTTTTATAACTGTAAAAATAACAGAAATTTTAAAATGGAAAAAGAAAAATTCAAACTTTTTTCATGGCCATTGTACCATATGGACATAAGTTTAAGAAAAATGATACCAAAATTACAAATACAGCAATCATATATTTATCATCATCATTTTTTTTGCTACATATTTATTGTCATTGTTAATAATTTGGACAAGTAGTTAGAAATATATAAAAAATAGTTTGAGTAAGATTTAAACTTAAAATTAAATCATAAATAAATTATAATATATATAGTAGAAATTGGGTTGGTTAATAATGATATAATAATATATATATAACATGAAAGTCTAATTTTAAGTGATGACAATTTAGAAATATTTTTGAAAATGGGTACAATCGGAAAACATAGAGTTTCTCATTATTCGTACTTTTATACATAGTATAGATTTGGAGAAACTATTGATTTTGTCTCATTTCGGCCCATTAGGCCCGTTTAATCCATGAAGCCCAAATTGTCAAGTCAGATGTCTTGAATCCTAAATCTGATATTCTTAAACCCAATTCAATAATATGGAAGCCCAAACAAGTAGGTAAAGTCCAATCAGTAATTATGAATTGTGATACAGTAATGATTTAGTCCTAATGCAGCATTGTAAAATCTTATTTAAAGCAAGACTTCACAAGAGTAGTTTTGGAAGAAAATTCATAACTTTTGATTTAGAGCTCAGAAAAATGCAAATGAGGTACCGTTGGAAAGAGGATTCCAAGACCTACACTTTTATGTGCCTCGAGAGCTAATTCTGCCGTTATGGTGGACGATTTTGCCCTTGAAATTTCTGGACATAATTGATCTTCTCCTAAACCAACTTATAGAATGTTTTGGACGAAAATTTAGATGCTAAAGATGATGTGGAGCATTCCTATTGGCCACGTTGGATCCTAATTAATGAGGATAATCTAAATTTTCATTATTTTAATAATGGAATAATTAAAATATTATTTAATAATGGTAATTTAGAAATATATTTGAAAAAAGCGTATAATCAGAAAACATAAAGTTTCCCCTTATTCGTACTTTTATATATAGTATAGATAAAATAGCGGCGTTTGGCAAAACACCGCTATGTAAACGTCCCTATATCAGCGTTTTTTAGTAGTGAGCTTCAAAATTTGAGTCTTACCTAAGAAAGATCTTTCTCCTAATTTTTTTTAATAAAAATGTATTTTGAGTTTCAATATGGATCTTTTAAGTCGGTTGCCTAAATAATAAAATACAAGTGGGTTTTTTCACAAAAAAAAAAAAATACAAGTGGGTTAGTATGTGCTTACGCTATAGACAATTTTTTAAAATTTAGACATGGAACTTAAGGTCAAAATTAACAACAAAAGAAAAAATGGTGGGAGCACCATTAATTACATCTCAATGCTAAAATTGCATATGAAGACAATGCAC
The DNA here is from genome assembly GCA_001974805.1 of Corchorus capsularis. Lineage (NCBI taxonomy): Eukaryota > Viridiplantae > Streptophyta > Magnoliopsida > Malvales > Malvaceae > Corchorus > Corchorus capsularis. The sequence goes on along the minus strand of AWWV01015680.1, from coordinate 33,606 downwards.
TAAGGAAAAAATGGTAGGAACACCATTAATTAATTACATCCAAATGCTAAAATTACATATAAAGGCAATGCACTGCAAGCAAAAGTGTTAAGTTTAAAAGTATTTTAAAGTAATGAGTCATATGATAAAAGACCAAAACGAGGCGAATAAACATAAGGCCTATTTTTTTGTAGTCAATGAGCAGATATAGTTGCCATAGGAAAATTGAATTAGGTTAGAACATTTGCAAGAGTATATGTAATTTACACAACGAATTACAAATTGATTGTACTATGCTTTTGGAAAGGTAGAAATATACTAAACATTAGCAACTAATAGAAACATCAAGAAAAAGGAAGTCGAATGTTAAATAAAATAACAATTTTTTTGTAAAATAAAAGAGGAAATAAGGAAATGTTCAATTTAAGTATCAAATAATATAATCAACAAATAAATCCAGATTTACCTCAAAATGTTGCGGTGAGAAGTGGAAACTCACCACTTCAAGCTATGTCATCCTAAGGTGCGGCTAAATTAAATGGAAAGATCTTATCAACGTCCACTTCGAAATTTTGAGAAACAGAACACAATCCATGTGAAACCAATTTGTAGAAATGGTAGGAAAGAAGAAACCCACCTAAATAAATGAAGATGAAAGGAAAATAGAACTAGAATGTCAGTAGTTTACCCATGAATCAACCATTATTGCAGATACATTCATAGCACCAATCCTTTGGAATTCCGGCAGAGAAGTCGAACCGGTAAATCCTAATATCCACACACAATTAATATGTAATTAAAACACACTTAATCATAAATATTAGTCAACTTAGCTTAAAATTACTCTCAAAACCAAACACACCCAATACACACTACAACAATCATAAGGATTATTGGGTAATTGACCAAGCGAGAAAAGACGAAAAGGGGGCGAAAAAGTTGTCCATCATCGAAAGTTAAAAGGAGCCTTTAGTAAATTCCAAGTGAGAAAATACCAAAACGGGACGAAAAGGTTCTCCCATGTTAAAAGTTGATGGAGCCTTTAGTAATTTCTAGAGGGTATTTAAATAATATATAGTATATATATTTGGAGAAGTTTATAGAATTAATCATTTTCAAATAAGATCTTAACAGAATTTGTGCATAAATTTTCAGTTTAGTTTGGGTTACAAAATAGTGTTTTGATATAGGCTTAACTAGGATAGTATTAACCTTATTGGTACCATTTTTAATGGGCGCTATGGGAGTTTTAATCATTCCTCACGCGTAACTAACCCCCGGACGTATGCTTGTTTTGTAGACTAGGACCTACTTGGCTTTTGAACTACGTAGATCATATAGGTGTCCAATCACACCTCGAAAAAGATTACTGGCGAGTCTTGTCTGGATTTGTTGGAACGAAAAGATTCTCAGACGTTACAACAGTTTGATGACTCCACTAAAGATCATAGAGGGTTGAGCCGATAGGTTTGATTAGTATTCTCTTAGTTAAGCCTTGGATGACTCGTATATACTTGTTTTATTTATGTGCTTTTGTTTTTTTTTCTAAAATTGCTTTGTTTCCTTTCTTTTTTTTCCTTCTTGTATATCGACTCTTGTTTGTTCGTGATTTGTTTGTTTAGTTTTTTATTATCTTTGATCAAAGGTATTGTGGTAAAATGGTAAACGTGGGTATGTTCCTTTTACACACTATACACGAGTGGCATTCATGAACTAAGCTCTACACCCGAGATATCCCTATTAGGAGGGAGCGTGGTACCTTTACTCTAGTAAGGTGAAAACCTTCTACGGGTCAGGGAAACGCTTTCAGTTAGACTGAACACTTTGAAATGAGCTTGTAATGGATGATGATTGGGGGTCTATTTTGATCCAGAAGGATTGGTTAAGACAATTTGAAAACCTTTAGTGTTGTGTGACAATGAAACCATGCATGTAGAAACCCGTGAGAAAGCCAACCTAAGTAGAGTCGTACCCGTTTCATGAGTGTTTCTTTAGGACACAAGAAGGAAAACTTCTTACCTTTAATTATTGCTTCATTTTCTTGGTTTTCCGAAAATTTGACTGTAGAGTGGATGACATTGTATGTCCAAATTTCCACAATTAGAAAAATGACCTGGCCTAGGCGCATTTTTGTCCCAAGATTTTTTTTTATCTAGGCCAAGCTTATTTTAGAAAAATGTTGGTTGGCTTATTATCTCTATTTGTTTCTTTTATCTTGTTATTGTTATAATACTTTTGTTTGCTATGCTTTCATGTACATGCAACATGCATCGTTTTCATACCATTCATGTTTTGATTATTGAATGAATGCTTAAAGATAATAATGTTTTTATTTTACCAAAGAAATGGAAAATGGGATGTTTTTATTTTATAGCACATTAAGTGTCCTGATTCTCATTTATCATAGTAAAGGTTCACGAAAATTGAAGGCCAGTTGCGGAAAAGATATAGCACTAGGGCCAAGACTAAGGCAATGGAGGAAGAGCAAGATGCTAGGATGGTTCGGCTAGAAAAATCACACAATGAGGTGAAGGATGAGATAAGCAAAATGATGAAAATGATGGCTAGGTTTGTCAAGGAGAAGGCACCTGAAACTACTACATCAGATGGGTCCCCTGTGTATCCTCCCAACTTCGAGCCAAATCCAAGCTTTAGGGCAGAGGCATCTGGGCTTGAGCATGTTCATGTCACTTCACCTCCTCAACATACTTTTCAGTTGCCTGGGTCATATCCTTTTGTACATCAATCTTCATCTTTTTATGGTTTTCCCAAGGGCCTTCCACTGTTAGGCCAAGGGTCATCTCAGATCAAGAGCAAGCAAAGGAAAATGTGACTAATTTAGGAGATGGTGAAAATCAACAAGTGTTCAATAGTATCAATGAAAGTATTAGATATTATTAAAACTCATCGTTTTGATTAAGCATGTATTAATAGTAAGTTAGGTGTTAGTTATTAGTTAGTTAAGTAAGCTAAGCTTTAGATAATAATTACTATGTATATATATTGTCTTAGTTACCCTTTGTAAAATACTTTTGATTCGGTTTCTGTTCTTCAATAATCCTAATATGGTATCAGAGAATTTTCTCTCTCTGATAGTTACTTTTTCCGCTGCTTTCAATTTCAGTTTTCTTTTTCCTTCATTTTCCTAAGAAACAAACAAGTTTCTTTTTCTTCATCTGCTACAGATCTTTCTCGATCTGCAGTTTTTCTTTGATCTTTGTATAGATCTATCTTTGTCTCTTCCTTTACAGTCTTCTTTGTTTCAATGGCGACATCTAATGGTACATCTTCAGCTCCGGTGACTTCTCGGCCTGAAGATTTTCCGTCAAGTCCCTACTTCATTCATCCCAGTGAAAACCCAACATTGGTGCTTGTGTCCTCTGTTTTGACTGGACTAAACTTTCATTCTTGGCAAAGGGCTATGAAGATGGCACTTTTAACCAAAAACAAGCTTCATATCATTGATGGTTCGATGGCAATTCCAGCTCGCACAGATCCTCTGTTTTCAGCTTGGCAAAGGTGTAATAATCTTGTCATTTCTTGGTTAGTGCATTCTGTATCTCCTTCGATTGCACAATCGATTATATGGTTGGAGTCTGCTGTTGATATTTGGAACGATCTCAAATCTAGGTTTTCACAGACAAATTCTTTTAGGATTTCAGATTTGCAAACTGAGATTTATGGTTCTAGTCAGGGTTCTTTAAGTGTTCATGAATATTTTACCAAACTGAAGGTTTTGTGGGATGAACTGAATATACTGCGTCCTATTACTACTTGTTCCTGTCTTCCTAGTTGTTCATGCACTTTGGCTAAGAAGATCAGAGATTTTCATGAAAATGATCAAGTTATCATTTTCATTAAGGGGTTATCTGAGGCCTATGCGAGTGTAAAGACTCAGATCTTGCTTATGGATCCCTTGCCTTCTTTAAACAAGACTTATTCTCTTGTTATTCAACAAGAACGTTCTGTTCTTGTCTCTATTCCAAATTCTTCAGAAATTACTGCAATGGCAGTTAAGGGTGGTCCTGTACCCAAGAAACCTTCTTTCAACAATTTTAAAAGGCCAATATGCTCATTTTGCGGCAAAGAGGGACATACAGTTGATAAATGCTATAAAAAGCATGGTTATCCAGCAAATTATGGTGCTAGGAATCAAAAGAAGACTTCTTCTCATCAGGGATATGCTAATGCTGTTATAATGGAAGATCAAGTTTTTCAACCTGTTGGTGCTAATGTTGTTGTGTCTTCTTCAGAAACTTCCTTTATTCAGTCCTCTGTTGCTTCACAAGCTCCTGCATATCAGTTTACCAGAGAGCAATATGATCAGTTACTTCTGATGATTCAAAATATGCCAGGGCCGAGTCATCAGGTTAATGCTGTCACAATGCCTAACACATCAAGGCCATCATCTTTTTCAGGTTCTTTTCCTTCAAACTGTGAATTTGATTTGCATGTATCTCTTAATGTTTTTTCTAATACTACTGCAAATAACACAGAATGGGTGTTAGATACTGGTGCTACTGATCATATTTCCTGTTCTTTGAGCAATTTTCATACTGTTCGATCTGTAGACAATGTTTATGTTCATCTACCTAACAAAGCTAAAGTTGCTGTTACTCATATTGGTACTGTTAAGTTGAGTAATTCTTTAGTGTTATCTGATGTTTTATATGTACCTCAGTTACTTTCAACCTCATTTCAGCTGGTAAGTTGGCCTCTGATCTATATTGTTGTATTATTGTCTTATCTACTTACTGTTTGATTCAGGGAATTCGACCATGGAGAATGATTGGGGTTGCTGAACTCCATCAAGGCCTCTACAGATTGAATTCCACAAATATTTTACCTAGTGCTTTTACTACTAATACACAATTGCTTTCTTCTCCTATTGTAAATACAGTTTCTACATGTAATAAGGAAGAGTCAGTTCTATGGCACAAAAGACTTGGCCATCCATCTTTCACCAGATTGAAGTTTTTAGTACCAAATGTATCTTCCATTGACAATTGTGAAGTTTGTCATATGTCAAAAATGAAGAGATTGCCTTTTCCACATAGTTCTTCTGTAAGTCATTTAGCTTTTGATCTTATACATATTGATATATGGGGAGATAACTATGTTGCTACTTTTAAAGGTCATAGATATTTTTTGACTATTGTAGATGATTTTACTAGACATACTTGGGTTTTCCTTATGAAGCATAAGTCTGAAGCTAGGAGTATTATGCAGAATTTTATAACTTTTGTTCTTACTCAGTTTCATGTTCAAGTTAAATGTGTTCGTTCTGATAATGGTCAGGAATTTAATGTTCCTGATTATTTTAATGCTAAAGGCATTATTCATCAGACTTCTTGTGTCAAAACACCACAACAAAACAGTGTTGTGGAAAGGAAGCATCAACACCTCCTCAATGTTGCTAGAGCTTTGCGTTTTCAAGCTCAGCTTCCTATATCTTTCTGGGGAGAATGTATTCTGCATTTTGCATTCCTTATCAATAGAATGCCTACTTCTGTCATTGGGAATATATCTCCATATGAGGCTTTATTTAATAAAGTTCCTTCAATAGAACATATTAGAGTTTTTGGCTGTCTTGCTTATGCATCTAATCATGTGAATGTTAAGAACAAATTTGACTCTAGGAGTATTAAAACTATTTTTATTGGATTTCATCCAGGAATGAAAGGGTACAAATTGTATGATCTTAATACACATAAAGTTTTTGTATCTCGAGATGTTTCCTTCTATGAACATATTTTTCCATATTCTGTGACAACTAATTCAACGCAGAATCTAGATTCTAGCATTTCACATATTGCAGATAGCTCAAGAACAGCTATTTTCCCTCAACCATCAAACTTCACTGCTCTTCAAGATGAACCAGTACTTTCATTTACAAATGTTTCTCCTCAAAGTATCACACACACAGATCAAAACAATACTTCCATTACTGAATCCATTCCTGAAGCACCATCTAACCTTTCAGCCCAAATAGAATTCCCAATTACTGATCATCAACCATCTGATCTTATCTTACCAATTTTACAAGATCAAACTGATCAAACAGATTCAAATCAACCTCTTAGAAGAAGTACTAGAAAGAAATATAAACCACCTTATTTGGAGAATTTTAAGTGCTCTGCCATTCAAGTTAAGAAGACTAGTCCTCATACCCTGGAAAATGTATTCAGTTATTCACAATTAAATGGACATCATAAAGCTTTCTCTGTTGCTTTGGATCAACAAACTGAGCCAAAATCATATAAAGAAGCTGCAGGAGATCTCAATTGGCAAGTAGCAATGCAAGAAGAAATTTTAGCCTTACAAAAGAATAACACATGGGAACTGGTGGATTTACCTAAAGGAAAGGTGGCTATAGGATGTAAGTGGGTGTATAAAATCAAGCGAAAAGCTGATGGTTCTATAGAGAGGTATAAAGCAAGACTGGTAGCTAAAGGATATACACAGCAAGAAGGTATTGACTTCCTTGATACTTTTAGCCCTGTAGCTAAGATGACAACAGTTAGATTATTATTATCTTTAGCTGCTATTCATGGTTGGCATTTACAACAGTTAGACATAAATAATGCATTCTTGCATGGGGATTTAGAAGAAGAAGTATACATGAGGCTTCCTAAAGGTTATTCTGCAGAACCTAACAAAGTTTGCAGATTAATCAAATCACTTTATGGTCTGAAACAGGCAAGTCGACAATGGAATTTGAAGTTGACTACAGCTCTGTTATCATATGGTTTTCATCAGTCTTCAGCTGATCATTCACTCTTTATTAAAGAAACTACAAACAGTTTTATGGCTCTTATAGTATATGTTGATAATTGTATCATTGCTAGCAATAATCTTGAGGAAGTCTTTGCTATCAAGAAGTTCTTGCATGATGAATTTACAATCAAGGACTTGGGTGAAGTCAAATTTTTTCTAGGGCTGGAAGTGGCTAGGTCAGATAAAGGTATTAATCTTTGTCAAAAGAAATACACTTTGGATCTTTTAAAAGATACAAAGTTTCTTGATGCCAAACCGATAGCTACACCAATATTGCATGAGACTAGACTGTCAAAAGAGAAAGGGATTCCTTTGGAAGATTCAACTCTGTACAGAAAAATCATTGGTAGGCTCCAATATCTTACAACCACAAGACCAGATATCAGTTTTACTGTGCAACAGCTTGCTCAATTTCTTGACAAACCTACTGATGAACACATGATGGCAGTTCACAGGGTATTAAGGTATTTAAAAGGCACAATAGGTCAGGGACTTTTCTTTTCAAAAGACAATGCTTTGAAGTTAACTGCTTACAGTGATAGTGATTGGGGTACTTGTGTCGATTCTAGAAAATCTATTACAGGTTTATGTGTTTTCCTTGGAAGTTCATTAATCTCCTGGAAATCTAAGAAACAAAATACAGTGAGTAGAAGTTCCTCAGAGGCTGAATACAGGGCTTTGGCTTCCACTGCTTGTGAGATACAATGGATCACTTATCTGCTTGGAGATTTTAAGATTCAGCTCAAACCTTCAACCACTCCAGTGTTCTGTGACAATAAATCTGCAATCTATCTAGCTCAGAATCCATCCTTCCATGAGAGAAGCAAGCATATAGAGATAGATTGTCATATTGTACGAGAAAAGATTCAATCAGGGCTGATTGTTCTCCTTCCGGTTTCAACTCTACATCAGCTTGCAGATTGCTTCACAAAGGGACTCTCTTCAACAAACTTTGCTGCTGCTTTTTCCAAACTGGGTATTCTTAACATATATACTCCAGTTTGAGGGGGGATATTAGATATTATCAAAACTCATCGTTTTGATTAAGCATGTATTAATAGTAAGTTAGGTGTTAGTTATTAGTTAGTTAAGTAAGCTAAGCTTTAGATAATAATTACTATGTATATATATAGTCTTAGTTACCCTTTGTAAAATACTTTTGATTCGGTTTCTGTTCTTCAATAATCCTAATAGAAAGGTTGCGAGAACTTGAAGGAACATCTGCATATGGAGCTGTAGATGCTTCAGAGTTAACTTTGGTGGAAGGGCTGGTGATTCCGCCAAAGTTTAAAGTGCCAGAGTTCGAAAAGTATAACAGTACGAAATGTCCGAAGGAGCATTTGGTTAGCTATATCTGAAAAATGGCTACTTATCATGATGACGATAAAAAGATGATACATTTTCTCCAAGACAGTCCGGTTAGACCAGCGAACAAGTGGTATAACAAGTTGGATCTCCATCATGTACACTCATGGCAGGATTTGGCTTGCTTAATTTAAGCATATGCCGCACCTGGTCCCTGATCGATGGACTTTGCAAGCAATGGAACGAAAACCAAGTAAGACCATCACAGAATATGCCCAACGTTGGAGGGATGCGGCATCTTAGGTTTGTTTGTAGTATTAGGGAGGGATAAATTTGAGGCCCAAACCCAACCAAAATAGGCCGAATTTAAAAGTGCATACATGCAACGCTAGTGGAATTGGGCTATTGGACTCAAAGTCAAAACTTAATTTGACTTGACGGTTAGAAATCGTTACTCCACTTTCATACAGCTGCTCATCAACGCAAATTCCCCAACAAAGATCATCAAAGCTGAACCAAGGCAATGACCTCGACTTACTCAGTCTCACTCCCAACAGTCCCAAGACGTGCAGCTATGATTTATAATAATTCATTTAAAAGTGACCAACAACTCCCAACCCCCACCATCCAATTCTCTACGCTCTTAACTTCCCCTCTTTTTGGATTCCCAATCCTCCTCCCAAAAAAAAAATGGCTACTCATAATCTTGCTGTTATCCTCAAAAACCAATTAAATGATGACGAATTCCTCCTCCTTAAGCAAACTCCACCCCCTAAATTCGACGAAGACGAGTATGATTCTTATGTGGATTCTGATCTCTGGGACCTCCCTTCCACGCTTATCAACCTTCAAGATAATGAATCCCAGTCTGGGGTCTTTATCAAAGGCGCAGAATCCTTATATCGAAAGACTGATTTCACAAAATTTGATGTTGAATTGGGTCTTGCGCGGGTATTTTTTTTTTATCCCAAATTTGACTTTTCTTTTCTTAGCATTTGATTACATAATTTCAGTTTTTATTTTCTAATTAGGCTTAATTTGGATTTTTTTTTTTTCTTTCTTTCTAGGCGTTGGAGCAAGTGGGGATTAAGGGGAGTGATGTAGGCGAGTGGAGTTTGTTTAAATATGTGGAGGAAGCAGAGTTTGGACCTGGGAATCCAGTTAATACCGTGTTTCTTATGGGGAAATTATTGGGTGGAAATCAAAGTTCTCAAGGTTATTTTTCTTTGCTGGTGCTTAAAGCTCAATATTATTGGTTTATTATTCTATATATACTGTTTGCATTCATAAGAAATGGAGCCGAAGCATATTTGGTTTCAAATGCACTAGAAGCAGTAAATTTGTTAAGGCTGTAAAATCTATCAATTTAAGGGAGCAGCAAAAGAGGACAATTCTTTTTTATTTATTATTATTATTATTATTATTATTATTTCAATCTCCTAGGTTACTATAAGTTGATTGCAACATCATTGTTGACATCCCATGGGTTTTGATTTGTTAATTCTATCATCAGATTATGCTCTCTCTTGCATAGCACAAGTAGATGATTGTTAGAAACACTCCATTACTTGTTCAGGGGTATGTAAGTGGATGTCTACTGAAAGCTGTCTCAACTGGCTTCTGGAAGTGAAACCATGTAATGATCGCCTGGGGCCTTTTGTAGTTGTTGGTCTTATAAATGACTCGTTACCATCTGCAGCACGGAAGTTACCACCCACCTTGCAGTTACAGGTTTGCTTTCTTTTGAGTGTTGTGAATCTATCTGTCTATCAAAATTTCTGCATTAAGCCATAAGCAAGAATTGGTCTATACATCAACAATTCAAGAGTTTTTATGACCTAATTCTATAAAATTATGGCAGAATATTTATTCTCAGTTCCTTATTATTAGAAACCTATCTCCTTTGTTTTCATCCTGTGAGAAAGTTTGCTCCAACAAGGCAAGTTTCTGAGTAGAGGTAATTAAACTATTCTTCTCATTCTTTCAAAGTAGAATAATGAATATGAGAAGTCCAGTGCCTACTTTTGACGAAGACTATCTTTCTTTGAAGTGTTACTTATAGGATGCAAACTAGTTAGCCTTTGAAATCCAATTGTTAATTAGAGGTTTATTTTAAAGGATTCCTTATTCTTTCTGGCCAATAAATATTGCTTTTTAGTGCACTTCTTTTATCATTTTCTAACTCCTAATACAATCTTAAGAAGTCCAAATACGAAGTGCATGAAGTTAATGTTTAACCACTGATGTGCTGCCAGATATATCTTGGTTCAGAGTGTTGGTAAAAGCATAGGAGTATTGATGTAGTTGTTTTTTCTCTGTTATGTTCATCAATCATACTTGAAATAATAACTATATATGATACTATATTTATCTGTGTGTGTACTTTTCAGGTTGTCCTGTTTTAGAATTATTTTCTTGAATGCATTGTGATGGAAGTATTCGTTAATGATATAAAGGCTGTTGCCCTCATTTGTTACGAAAGCTTGCATTAAGTTTCCATTGTATGTATATGCTTGTATATTAAGAAAACCATGTAAAGAACTTCGCTCACGATTGTCTCGCATCTCTTGCCGGACAAAAAGGGATTACTTTTATTCAGACGTTAACATTGAAATTTGTTTTGAACTGAGCTTATTCTAATGTCAGGAGTATCCTCGTGGTGTCATACTTGTACCAATGCGAAGTAGGACAGTGAAGCCCTTCCACACAACAAACTTGGTCATTTTTGCACCTGAAAATGTTTCTGATACCTCTGGAATTTGTGGCTTTGTTGCTCATGGAGATGCATTAATAGTAGATCCAGGATGCCGACGTGAGTACCATGAAGAGGTAAAAGAAACCTGTTTGTTTTCTTTGGTTTTTCCCCACTTCATTAGACAAATGATTTTGATTCTCATCTACCTTTTGCCTATTTGTTAATCTATGAAGCATACTGTGCAAGTTTATGCATCACTTCCTTGAAAAATAAAAAAGAATACTTATTGAAAATTATAACTGATCCTTAGCTGGATTTCTGATTTCCTAATTATCTCTCAACAGAAGCAAGCATGTCCCTTCTTTGAAAGTTGTGAGATGTCTTCAAATTGGTCTTTCAGTCCCAATGGAAGTTATTTTCACCTATAGCAACTCTCATATGATGAAATGATATTCAATTTTCTTCTAAAAGAGAATAATTTTTATTTTTTGTGATTGATCATGTGAGGGTAGATTTTGTGCTCTGTACAATGAGAGGCATAGCTTTTTGATAGAGGATGAAGCATTTATAGAGCTTTTAATTTTTTCTTTCTTTTTTATTACAAGTTAAAAGGCAGATACCCAAGGTAATAGGAAAAGAATATTGTCCTGTTGATCTGTTATCTCTGTTGCGCTTAGTAACTAGACCATAGTATTAAAAAATGCTTAACTTGTATAAATACCTAACAATTTGTACTTTTGTGTGTTATGGTTATCTAGCTGTGAGTGCATTTAACATACTTGACCTCTATCGACCATATTCAATGCCTATAATCTAATCCAACAATAGAGGTAGCTTAGATATGAAACATTTTTCATTTTGGAATGTTTTGGTTATAACTAAATTGACTGTTAACATTATTGTTTTGTTTGACCAGCTCAAGGAAATTGTTACATGCTTGCCCAAGAAGTTAATTGTCTTTGTTACTCATCACCACCCTGATCATGTTGAAGGTGAGTTTTGACAAAGTACATAAAACTGATAAGTTGGGCTTTTGCATTATGGAGACATCTTCAGCTGTCTTATTTATTTTATTTATTAGGCACTCATCTGAATTTTGAACAAAAGAGAATATTAGCCATTAATGAGAGATTATATAATGTAGATTCTGGAAATCCTTCCGTAGCTTGGTTAACTTTTCTTGAAAGTTAACAAGAGAATATATGAGATAAATTAGGAAACCTATCTACCGCATCTTGTTAAAATGTATTAATAACTTAAAATGGAATAAGATACTACTACAATAACTTTTCGGACCTCACTAAAGTTGTGTGCTGCCAATTTAGTAGAACAGAATTAAACTATGATCAATGAACATTGGATGCATGGAAAGGAAGAATTTTATTGTGAAACACTTAAAAGCTGCCAAATGCTCTGAGGAAGCTAGTTGGAAACTCTGCAATTGTTTCTCTTGCTTAAGTAGCATTGGAGAGGCCACTTTTAAACTTAAAAATAGCTCCGTCCCATATTATCTGTCCACTTTTCCCCTAATAGAAGTGGACAGATAATATGGGACGGAGGGAGTAGCTGTTAAAGATTCAGAAAATTTAACTGTTGCAAACTTGACAGTGTTTAGGGGTCAACTCCTTCAACCCAGTCTAGGGCATCTTACTCGAAGATCAATTCCTTAGTGGTGGGATCTGCTTTCAGGGATCCAAGGTTTCTAGAAAGGGATCAATCCCTCTGTAAAAATCATGCACGTTAAACCTTGAAGAATTGTATTTATTGGCCAAAATTTTGTTTGAAAATGTTCACATTTGACATTACATTACAACCTAAAAGTATAAAAACAGTAGTGGGGAATTTTCAGAAATTATTTGAGTCCAAATATAAATATTTGAGATTGAAATAATTTGACTTTCTTTTATAAAGATTGTTAGAAACGTACTAGACTTTTATTATTAGGGCACTATAGTCTTTTATGTATTTGATATATATAGGGCTGACTAACCTAGTTAGGTTAAGTCTACACCTTATTCTAAACAACGCTTCTCTCTCTGTTCTTTCTCCTCCATTGACATCTCTAAACTTACAAAGATATTCAGGAAACTATGTTTTATTTGATAAAGTAGATAATATATCTTGTAAAAAGCTGTGTATCAAAGAAAACATGTCAAAATGACTAAGAAAGCAAACAAGCCTAATGTTTTGTCATTTAAAAAGATGAATTCAACTAACATTAATCTTAATTGGAAAGAGATGCAGGTCTACCATCAACCAATATCAAATTTCGTTGTTACTTCAAAATGTTGTATAATCAATTAGGCTATTTGTTGTCATTTCCTTTTTTATTATTTGTTGTGAACATGCTCTCAACTTGTATGTCTAGGATTCAATCTTTTGTTATACATGACATAGTTGTACTGGCTTCTCTCATGGAAAAGGTCTTTAATATATATACTGTTTCACGGTTTGTTTCAGGTCTTTCTATTATCCAAAAATGCAATCCCAATGCAACACTGCTAGCACATGAACATACCATGCGTCGCATTGGAAAAGGTTAGATTGTTGAAAAAAGATTGACTTTATCTTTGACTTACTCTTCAAATGTTCTATAGCATAAATATTGTTAATTATACTACTTCAAAAGGGAGACCTAAGTATGAAACTACTTTCCACTTAACTTATTCATACAAAAACAAAAGGTCAGTTCTTTTTGTGGCACCAAAAAAAAAACCCCGTTTTCTTCCTTGATTGCAGGAGGAATCTTATTGGATCAATGCCACATCCAAGTCGATTTGTTAATGGAATGATATTAACAAGTTTACATGCCATTTAAAGAATTTTTACATGAAGATTTTTTATGATAATCTTGGCCTACATCATTAATCCTCATCAAGATCATGGTTTAGTTGTGGTTGTATGATGACAGGTGACTGGTCTCTTGGCTATACCTCAGTTTCTGGAGATGAAGACATTTGGGTTGGTGGTAAAAGATTGACCGTCATTTTTGCTCCGGTATTGTTTCACTTTTGATATCCTTCAAAATTGTTCCTTGTTTTCCTTTTTTGATCAGGATGTTGTTGCACTACAGTCTTTATATTGTTGATCCTACCTCAATACATGTTCAGGTGCTATAGCAGATAACAGGCTACAGCCTAACTACTCTCTGAACATATAAAACAATTTGTATCACACTGGCGCAAGATAGGGATCAAACAGTATTTTATGGAGTTTTTCTGCTGCAATTTTCTTGACAACTACCTTGCATATTTTGAGTTGGCATTCTTAACCCATATTGTTTGCATGAAAATTTGAATAATCTAAGAAACAATTTCCATTGACCTCCTTTGACGTATCGAATACATGGCTAGAACTTAAACTTAATAATGAGCATTTTATAGTGGTACTATATTTGGAGGTTTCTCTAATGAGAATTAGCAAATGCAAATTGCTTCTTGTTAACTATTTTGAGATATATGGTCTTTATCAATTAATTTGGCCTTTTCAAAAGGATATAATAAGAATACTAAAATATAGGTCCAGTATTTGGTAGTCTATGTGGATATGTCGTCATTACCAGATGGCTACATGTTCACATAACAATACAGTGAACATTCCTGAAGCCTTCTTGTTTTAGGGGTCATCATTCTTCTGTTCAATCTTTTGTAAGAAATTTGGTTATCTGACCTGCTCTATATGGATCTAAGAAAAACCTTCTTCTTAATTCAGGGACATACAGATGGCCATTTAGCATTGCTTGATGTTAGTACTAACTCATTGATTGTCGGTGATCATTGCGTGGGGTAAGATTTTGTAGAAAATTATTTCTTAATACACATACTTACAATACAAGAGGGTAAAAGAAGATATTTTGGTTCTTTGTGCTTAAAGAGTAAGATTTGCATAATACTACCATTTATGACTTTTCTTCATGTAACTCCCTTGCTAATCCACATATTTGTCTGTTATAGTCATGGAAGTGCTGCCTTGGATGTTACTTCTGGTGGAAACATGACTGTAAGTGCAATTAAAGCCCTACTGGTTTTTTTATTTATTTATTTTTGGCTTAGTACTTCATTGAAAGAATACCATAAGAATTAGTACCACATTTCAGTGTTTTCTATTGATATCAGAAAGTTTGAGTTCATTTCACTAAGCTTTATGTAAAATTGATTCTTCAATTTGATTTGGAAGAAGAATGTTAGAGTGTGCAATAGTTGCCTGGAAATGTATTTTCCTAAATCATATACTAATACTAATAAAGTTTATTGTTGTTAAATTTTATAATCCAGCTTAAATATAAAAAAGCCCCTGAAGTTATTTAAAATAATTAATTAAGACCCTGAACCTTTGTTGCAATAAAATTAAACCCTAAACTTCTATCTACAACCAGTTAGGCCCTTGAGATGACTAAAATTGGTAACATTCCACACTATACTTCCATTTATTGCCTATTGAAGTCTCAGGATGACTAAAATTGGTCAGATTTCTTGCTTGACAACCTTTTAGTGTCTGTTGGAATGTAAGGATCAAGCTACCAGTTATAGTCATATCGAGGGACTAATTGGGTGTAAATCAAAATTTAAAGCTTATTTCATTGCAATAAAAGTTCAAGGGCTTATTTGATTGCAAATAAAAAGCTCAGGGTCTTATTTATTGCAATAAAATTTTGCAGTTTAATTGAATTCAGGGGCTGTTTTCAATACTTTAGCCTGATTTTTGCATGCATTTTTAGTATTAAGGGCTTTTTGTTTGTATAGTGCCTCTGTTTTCATTTATGTAGTTTGTTATCTGCTAAAATCTTGCACTGCAGTTGCAATTTCCTTCTTCATAAAATATATGGTTCCAGCTCAGTTTTTGTAATGTCTAATCATGGCTAGGATTATGCCGGGAGCAGTTGGAAAAAAGTCTAATTGTTACTCTCTATGTAAGGTGTTGGAGGGGAGGGGAACTGGGTAATCAGCTTTTGAAAATCAACTTGGATTTTAATTAGAAACTCCTTATGCATGATATGGATTTTAACTTCTTTATATATTTTGCTCATGTAGTACTAACCAATATTACCTACAAAGTTACATAAACTGACAATTGCAAGGAAAAAATAAACAGACGAACAGACAGGAATACTATCATCTAATGTAACTTGAGCACGTTTGTCTACACTGTTTCTATATTATTTTCTACATTGTCTGCAGGATTACTTCCGAACAACTTACAAATTTATGGAGCTGTCGCCACATGCTTTGATCCCCATGCATGGGAGAGTCAACCTGTGGCCAAAGAACATGCTTTGTGGATATCTCAAGTATGAAACAATCTCTCAGCCTTATGTATATTATTAAGAAATTGATCCTGGAATCTAGATGATTACTTAATAGGAAATTAGGAATTCAGCACAATGCAAACTATTGAAAATTAGCATTTTCATCTCAGATCTATCTTTTCTCTCTTTTTGCTTGTTATCATAGGTACTAGACAAAGTTATGCAATGCTTTCATTATATATAGAAGAGTTATGCACTCCTGACAACTTAAGCTCATATAGTTAAATTGTTTAAAAATGCTTTCTTTTTTTCTCAAACTGTATATATTTGAGGCCAATAATTATGTATACAGCCAATTTGATTCTGTAACATCATGGAGCTGCTGCAAACAGCAGAGAAATTTTCTTCTGACGGAAATTCCTTCTTTCCAGGAACCGGAGAAGTAGAGAAGCAACCATTCTGAATACCATCGAAAATGGAGCAGAGACACTGTTTGACATAGTTTCTAAGGTGTATTCCGGGGTTGACCAAAAGTTCTGGATTTCTGCTGCATCAAATGTCAGGCTACATGTGGATCATCTGGCCCAGCAAAAGAAGTTACCAAAGGTAACTTTTGCTAGGTTTTAGGATTAAAACTCTTTTGCATGCTTATATACAATGCATGTTGCCATACAACCTCTAAAACCCTTGATTCAGTGAATCCCGGGGCACCATCCGAGTGGGTAGTCCTCTTCCTCAAATCCGGCATTTAGGCACAAAGTTTTTTTTTTTTTAATTTCTATGTTTTCTGTTATGTAATGAAATCAAAATTACTGAAATGGGACTCATATGAATGAGAAAGCAGTTAAATCAATTATATATGTTGTGAACATAGTTTGATGGAGGTATTTAGTATACCTTCAGCGTGCTTTTTGCTTAAGTGCTGGTGGATACATAATTCATTTTCAGAAGTTCCATCTAAACTTGCTACTTTCACAATTCTGGAATGTTGACACCATGAGCATTTAAGGCATGCTTTGAAATGATTATTTTCCTGTAGTATTAAATGTCTCATATATTTAAGATCTGTCTGCACTTTCTACTTTCACAACAGTGATTGGGGTTAGCCCATTTGACTAAATAGAAAACACTTCTAGACAATCAAATAAAATATGTAACAATTTCCTTTAGGATCGGCTCAATCGAAATGTTAAAATATCCTTCCATCGAATCATGCATAAACATGCAGCTTGATTAAACTTGTTAAGACATACTTACCTGCTTGCTTTCTAAGCAAATGAAAACTGAAACTTTGCACAAGTCTGCAGCCCCATACATGTCCAGTTTCTTAACACTAGAAACAGCCAGGAATCAAGGAGTCACATACATCCATAGATAGTATGCATGCATGTGGTTGTTTTCTTGCTTTCTTAACTGCCCCTCTTTCCTCTGCACCACAAAAAAATACCACAGACATGTATATATGGTATTTATCTTTACGGATACTTATGTGCACATTTGCATTCATGTTCATGATGGTATGGCCTTTAAAATTTGGATTTTATGCTAGAACTCGAATGTCATCAAAGTTTGATTGGGAGAAAGGAGCTGTTGCTTTTATGCCATTTCTCCATCATTAATTACTTTTACAATTTTTGTATCTCAGCAATTAAAGCTGTAGCTAAAACAGATTTGGTAGTGTGTGCTTATATGCTGTTCTCTATGTTTCTCAAGAAAGTTTAAAGACATGTGCTTTAGGCATATATGATCACTAACTATGTTCTTACCTTCATGTGATCTTGATAATTATTATTTTAGTTCTTTATCAACATAGCTATGTACTGACCCTTGATACAGATTTATGTAGCTTCATGCACTATGATTATGTGTACAAAGTACAAACAACAGATTATGTAGCTTTATATATTATGATCATGTGTGCAAACAAACCCTTGAAATTAAAGCCGTTATTTTGTCTAAAATTATGTAGTAGCATATGTCATGGTTGAATGTTACTTTCAGATATAAAATTTCTAGGATGAGTATTTTTGTGACATTTATTATTGAAACAAATTGCAACCTTTACTCTGAGAATGTGCAGGGATTCTCAATGGAAAATTTCATTCACAGTCTGATTACATTTGAAAACCTGGTGGGTGCAATTGAGCCAGAATGAGAAAAGGTTAACTATGGACCACCCACCAAGCTTCTGTTGGACCGCTTTTTCTTTTTACATGCAGCTTCTTCGATCTATATATAGCTGAACTTATTCTAAAGTGCAGAATAATTGCAATTATCATGTCTGATCTGAACTAGTTTCTTTAATTGTTTTCTGGTCCGGTTGGTTTATTCTTTGCTATTTCTTATGAATCACTGGGATGAAAATATTCATGTCATCCATGTCTTCAATTGATTCATGTAGGAATTTTCTGTTCAGAAGTTCCATAAAACTTGGGTGCCTTTCTTTTTGAGGTGGGGATGCGCATATGTTAGTAGCAGGTTTCCGTTTAAATGCCTGAAGCTGAACATTTCTAGATTTCTTGTTGCTGGAACAGTGGCTGGCATTGCTGTATATTTACTCAATGTAAGTCATGCTTAGATTTGGATGATAGGGTTAAACTTATATACTTTGGGGTTCTTGACATACCCCGTCATTTGCTTATGGCATTCATCTTGCGATAATTCAAGATTAATCTGTTGTTTTGACCTTTTTCTATTATATAGAAAGGAATTAGCAAAATATGTTAGCGGAGCAAGAAGTTTTGGTAGACATTGATGTATTATAATGTTGATGTTGAGCAATATCTTGGGCTTCCCTAGCAATTAACGCTTATAGGATTTTTATGAAACACGGTCAAGGAAGAGTAATGCTACTTGACCCATCTCATTTTACCGTCTAATATCCCGCCTGACGTGACAACCAGGGTCATTTTTACCCACTTTTGTTCTTGTAATCTGCATGCATTTATGCCTTCTAACACACATGGTACTCGTGGTTTTTGACTGTGCGTGAGCAACATGAACCAGCAGGCCTATTCTTGCCACATCCATCATTTTTTTAGCTGGTAACGCACGCCCCAATGCCAGAAACAGTAATATCTACACTTAATCCATCTTTTTAAAAAATTTTGCTGTAAACCTAACATTTTCCTCCCTGCTTTGCTCTCCGCTTTATCCTACTGATATTCCTGCGGCACCATCCATGTGTTACATTGCATTTTTACTCCTTGTCAACTATAACTAGCATCATAGTTTTGATTACCATAAACTAATAAGAGAAAAAGGAGAGAATGAAGCAGTGTGAACTGACTTGCTTTGCAAAACAACTCTCATCCTCTCCTTTTAGAAACAGATTTAGACAAGGCAAGCTTCATCATGTTATAATAAATATATTGTTTCTCTTGTCCATGGCTTCATATTGTTATCCTTCTTGGAACGTTCATCAATTGCCATGTTAGGAAGTTTTTAATCTCAGAAGAAGATTATTTTTACTTGCCTCCACTCCACCAGCTTTCTCCACCACCACCACCCTGGTCTCATTATTATTCCTACGTTCTATGTAACTTTGCTTTCTCTTCATCATCATCATCCACCTCTCTGCACCCAACTTTCAACTCTTCACAACTGAATTCTCATTGGACTGCTCCGGATCTCGAGGACGCCTGGCATTCCATGACCGATGAGGAGTTAATGCGGCGTGCCTCAATGGTTCCAAATATCGTGGAATATCCATACACCCGAAAGACAAAGGTAAAGGTGGCTTTTATGTTCTTAAGCAGAGGAAGGCTTCCTTTGGCACCACTTTGGGAAAAGTTTTTCCAGGGACATAAAGGGCTTTACTCAATTTACATCCATACATCTCCACAATTCATCGATGAGGCACCAGTAAATTCTGTTTTCCACAAACGCAGGATACCAAGCAAGGTTAGAAACACAAATCTGTATGTATATATCCTTTTTGAATTTTTTTCAGCACTGCCAATGATTGAGAATATTATTAATTAGATAAATATGCAAAAATTCAATTTTCATTTTAATTGGCAGCCAGTTGAATGGGGAATGGCAACAATGATCGATGCGGAGAGGCGCCTCTTAGCCAATGCCTTGCTCGACTTCAGCAATGAAAGATTTGTGCTACTTTCAGAAACATGCATTCCACTATTCAACTTCACTACAATATACAACTACCTTGTCAATTCCAACCAAAGCTACATTGGCTCATTTGATGATCCAAGATTCACCGGCCGCGGCCGTTAGAATAAGCACATGTGGCCGACTGTGTCATTGGAAGAGTGGCGCAAAGGGTCGCAATGGTTCGAGGTTAATCGAAAGCTTGCTGTTGAGATAGTATCTGATGGAAAATACTATCCTGTCTTCAAAGAGCATTGCAACCCTCCCTGTTATATGGATGAACATTATTTTCCTACTCTTGTCAACATAATCAGCGCTGGGATGAATTCAAATAGGAGCATTACTTGGGTTGATTGGTCCAGAGGTGGCTCACACCCCACAACATATGTGAGAAAAGATGTATCAGTAGCATTATTGAATCAAATCAGGCAAGGCTTTAACTGTACTTATAAGGGTGGGGTGACCTCTATTTGCTTCCTTTTCGGCAGGAAGTTTCATCCCAGCACTTTGCACCCATTGCTTGGGATTGCTCCAGCATTGCTCGGATTTGATAGTCAATAATAGCATTTATTTTCTACCTGAAATTTATTTATTGTGATGTTATATTTGGAAGCTGCTTGTTTTTTTTTTTTTTTCTTTGGTACTAACTCGATGGTCTTCGGTAACTACATTGCGTCTTGACTAATCCGGAATCAAGTTGCGTTGGATTCCATATGAGGGAACTTCTGTTTTTCGCCATTTACAAGACTCGAAATTGAACTTTTACGGGGTTGGATCGAGTGGTAAGTGACTCGTTCCAGAAGTTTAAGTAGGTTTCAAATTCGAGAGCAAAACTCTGGGTACTAGACGGAAAAAAAAAAACCAAGGCGGTCTAAATTGAGAAATGAGGCCACTTGACAAATTCAATATTTTCTTATAAAAAAAACAAATTGCAATATTTTGGTCATGGATCCAATGTTGAAGGGACAGAACAACATGGTAGATGCAACAACACCTAACGAGGCTAAACACCTATAGGTAGTAAAGTATGAGTCAACCTGATAAAATCCACTTAATCCAAATGCAATTAAGCACGATTGTAATTCAGTAATATTAATAAGTAATATAACTCGAAATCAATTTAATCCGAAAGATAACCCGAAATCGACAACAGATTATTTTTTAATGTTCGAATTAAATTGAATGTAATCCAAATCCTCAACATAACCTTTATCTAGTATGTTACTATTATATATTATCTAAATTTATATTTTTTTAAGTAAGTTATACAAATTTATAGAATAAGGTTTTTTTTTTCTAAGAAAGAATAAGTTAATTTTATTTTTTATAACTTCTGATGTTTGATAGAAACTTCTAAATATTATATTGAAATCCGAATTTATTCTACTCATACCGAGTCGGATTTTGAAATGACCCGATATATATAGTGACGGCGGATCCGATTTGAAATAATCTGAAACTTGTTAAACCCAATAAGCATAACGACCTGAACTCTATTATATCTGATATGATAAGACTCTAACTTTTTGAGACTCGAGCGCGATTAGACTGGATTGTTAGGCCCTTGATATGGTGCTAGAGGGGGGGTGAATAGCACTTTTAAAGAGTCTATGGCAACCTCTAGAACTTTTACTAAGTTGGGTAAAAGGGTAGATGAAATAGATGAAGTTTGAAGGTAGAAAGATGAGAAATTGCAACACAAAGTAAAAGGATGGTTTAGAGAAGATGAATACTCACAATTTATAGAGGTTCAGTGCTCCCCACACCTACATCATCTACCTTGATCTCCCCAATCAAGGATTTTCACAAACACTTCACTAAACCGGTGAAATTCTAGCTTCCACCAAGCCTTTTACAAAGTGAGCTCTCCCGAAGCTCTAATCTTCAAAACAAGTTGATCCTAACTTGTTTCTACCCAAGAAAAAGATGAATAAAGAAGTACAATGATCTCCCAAAGATCCCAAGTACAAGTTTTAGCTCAATACAATTTTCTCTCAAAAATAGTAGAAATGAAGAACAAAGAGAAATAAAATCTTTCCTCACTTGATCTTTGATGTATGGAGTGTTACCCCTTTGAATCTTGCTTTGGATGAGTGTTTAAGAGGTCTATATATGCTCTCTCACATCATTCTAGCCGTTGGAGCCTTTTTCTAGCCGTTGGGCACCTTTTTCCACTTTTTCAAACTAGCCGTTATTTTTGTCTTTTAGTGCGCGGTGACAGTTTTAACACCAGTTTTAGTCGACTAAAAGTGTACTGCATGACGAGTTACTGTTCATACAGATTGGGCACATCAGGCTTGGCACTTTTAACGCCAGCTCCAGTCGACTAAAAATGTCCACTCTCTAATTTTCGAGTATTTTCCTTTCTTTGCATATTTCTTCAAGGTAACCCTTATGTAAGCTTCTCCAAACTTCATATCAATCTTCAATATTGTTAAGGCTTTCTCCAAATTCGATTCTTGAACTCTAATTTAAACTCAAATCTTTTATTTTCTCTCCAAGCCTTGATATTCTTATTTATCATTCTTCATCTTGACATGAATGAATTCAAATCACTTCCATACTTGATCAAGCTCATAGCTAGACTTGATTTTTGTCTTAGGGACTTGGATATACATTTAAACATTAGCTTTCCCTTACACACTCAAGTAAAGTGGTTAGACACACATATGTGGAATGTTTTGTTATCATCAAAAACACATGGAGTCAACAATCTCCCCCTTTCTTGATGATGACAAAACATCCATTGATTTAAAGAGTACAATGTCTAAATAAATTAAAGAATGTGTGCTCATGAATATTCAATAATAACTAATCAAGTCTCAATCAATTTATTATAACTATAGAAGGCTCCCCCAGAAGTTATGCATTGAATTTTGCTAGAGCTCCCCCTAAATATATGCAATCATTCAACAATTCACTAAGTGACTATTGACTTCAAGCATCATAAACAACAATTTTAATCACAAAGCAAATGAACATCAAAGCATAATCATTAAGACTTTACACTCAACAAAACATATAAGTTCATTAGAAATAACACAAAAGAAATTATTGCATTGCACCTTTAATTACACTCCCCTTATATATATGCTCTCTTCGCCCCCTTTTTGACATCATCAAAAGAGGAATGGAAGGCATGCAATAAGGAATATAAACACTAAAACCAATTTTAAAGAATTAGAGAATCTCTTCTCCCTTTTTTTAACTCATAAGATAATAAAATCATTTCAAAAGCATAATTGAAGAACATTAAAGCAAGCAAAGCTTTTCTTAAAGGAATTATCTCATATACAAACATGCATATGTGTTAGAATTATTAGGAGACTAAGAAGATGTTTGGAGTTGTTTAGGAATAGGCTTGATGGTATTTTTCTCCATTGTCTTCATCATTCCATTCTTTACTCCCATTTCTACTTTCATCTAACATACTATTTCAAGTCATCCTTTATCACTTTCCTTATACCAAATCATAATCATTTATTCTTTTGAGCTCTAAATAATGTACTTCCTCACTTTATTTCTTCTCATTTTTCTTGATTGCTTTTCATTTCTTACAATGTGTCAAATCTTCTTTGTAAACCATTCTCACTATAAGATTGACTATCAATTCCATTGATAGAACATGCATGTTTTCCTTGTAAGAAACCAAATTCTAATTCTCCTTTTTAATCCATCTACATATGTGAGAGATTCCAATTCTCAAAGATATCACCCATAAGATCACTTAAGTATCTCTCATTAATATCATTTCATTCACAATTCAATCTCAAGTAGGTGTTCAAATCCCCTATCAACAATTCTTCAACAATCAAAAACACATGTAAATCATGTATATCATTATCCACCAAGTTCTTGATTGTCAAATCATCTCTAATGAAGAATCCTCTCACCATGATAGAAAATAGGACTATAAAGATATCCAATAATTCTAAAGAGTCCTAAATTCAATCCATTACTTATAGATTCAATTTCAAATGCTCAAATTCTCCAATAGCAATCATTCATATATCAATCATTTCCACAAACTATCAACAAAGGAATCAAACATACTCCATACCTCTCTTTATGTAGATCAATTCAACCTTGAGATATTCTTTACAAGATGAGAATTCTCTTCCTTCTTCCTTTGTTATTTCTCAAAGAAGTCCATTATCCTTTGGCATCTCTCCTTCTCAATATTTCACAATTTTCTTATATCATCTTCCCAATATTTCTTTCAAAAGTATTACATTTTTCTATTTTCTTTGGAATAAAGAAGGCTTCTTTGGGTAGTGGGGATTTTGAAAGGAAGTTTAGTATTTTAGGAAGATTAGAAATGAATAGGTTAAGTTCAAGTTTGGTTCAAGTTTTCCTAAGTTTGATAGGATAAAAGGAATTTAAAGTGTATGATAGAACAAAAATAGGTTCAAGAGTGAATGAATTTGGAATATAAGCTCAATGATATATATTAGTCTCTTCCTCATTCTAAACAAGTGAAAAACTAACTAATTAGAATGAAGTCAATTAATAAAGTCAAATTGGTTGAAAACCAAGAAAACTTTTATCAATAAACTTCTAAACTAATCAATTAACAATTCACAAAAATGCATGATTCCCTAAAGAAAAGTCATGAAAGCTCAAACCTTGAATATCAACTAAGTGACATGCCTAGTTGACCAAATCATTTTGCTTGAAGACATTTTTGAAAACTTAAAAAGATTTTTATGAATAAACAACAAAAAGTTTTCAAGGTGCTTTTGAATAAAACAATGTGTTAACCAATTAAATTCAAAATTTTGTCAAAGTTCAAGTCAAAATGAATCCATTAAGCACAATCATTCACATGATCAAATCATATGCAAACAACATATAAAACACTCATACAAAAAAGTCAAGAAATTAATCTAAAGATATTCAAAGTTCTCTATCATCAAACATGTAGGAAATATTCAATCAAAACTTTGAACATATCAATCATGCAAATATCTCATTCACTAAGCTAAACAAGTCATGCATTAACCCTTTAACAAATTAAACATGCTTGATTTGAGTTTTAGAAAATGTTACCAATGGTTCCAATTCCTTGGATCACACCTTTGGAGTTGTCACCAAACATCACATTTCCTCATTTTGTCCAATCAAGCTTCTTCATTCATGTTCCTTTGGATAGCCATGTTCAAAGCCTCTTGGCTATTGCCTTTTCGGTTGAGCCTTCCATATTTGATCCTTTTGCTCTTGCTCAACCTACATTCACAACTTTTCAAGTTTGAATTTTAGGTACCCATACTTTGATGGGTCCTTGAGGGTTAGTCAAAACATGGGAACCTTTAGGTACCCAAATCATCTTTGTTCTAGGATGGTTACCACCCTTATGATAGCAATCATAAGAGAGATGACCTCTCCTTCCACAAGCATAACAATATATATGTGGTGCATGATGAGAACGTTTATGAGAAGCATTGCCTACATCATTTTCCAAATTTACTTTTGATAATTCATCAATTGTAAGCTTAAGAGTTGAGTTTTCAACAAGTGCCTCTTGAAGGGCTTTACTCTTACTCTCTAAATCTAGCTTCAAAGCATCATAATCATTCCTTGTATGTTCTAATTCTACTTGAAGCATATTCCTATCATCAAAAACAATTTGAAATTCAACTTTAATCTTTTCAAGATCATCATGCAATGCATTGGCTTTCTTCTTCAAAACTTTGTATTTCAAAATAAGTTTATCAAATTCATCACACAAATTATCGTAATCATCTTGCATATCCTCATTATCACAAATAATGGGTAAATTAGGAGTTACCTCAATTTCATCTTCTATGGCCATCAAGCAAAGATTAGTTTCCACTTTAGCTTTGGATGCCTCAACCTTTGGTGTGGAGTAATCTTTCTTCAACTTCTCCCAAATTTCTTTGGCATTTGAGCATGTTGAAATTTGATCAAAATTGGATTGGCTTAGAGCACAATGAAGAACATTTATGGCCTTGAAATTTACTTGCATCTTTCTCTTTTCTTCCATTGACAATTCACTCCTAGCCTTTACATTTTTCTTTCTTCTAGCATTGGAGCTCTTTGTAGGCACAAAAGGACCATCCATGATCACATCCCATACCTCATAATCATAAGCTTTGATAAATATAACCATTCTAGTGCTCCAAAGCTCATAATTTGTGCCATCAAACAAGCGAGGTCTATCTATGGGTTGACCCTCAAGTAGAAGAGTATTTTGTGTTGCCATTTGGATCTTCCCCAAGGATGTTAAGCCTTAAAAGAATGGGTTAAGCTCTGATACCAATTGTTAGGCCCTGATATGGTGCTAGAGGGGGGGTGAATAGCACTTTTAAAGAGTCTATGGCAGCCTCTAGAACTTTTACTAAGTTGGGTAAAAGGGTAGATGAAATAGATGAAGTTTGAAGGTAGAAAGATTAGAAATTGCAACACAAAGTAAAAGGATGGTTTAGAGAAGATGAATACTCACAATTTATAGAGGTTCGGTGCTCCCCACACCTACATCCTCTACCTTGATCTCCCCAATCAAGGATTTTCACAAACACTTCACTAAACTGGTGAAATTCTAGCTTCCACCAAGCCTTTTACAAAGTGAGCTCTCCCCAAACTCTAATCTTCAAACAAGCTGATCCTAACTTGTTTCTACCCAAGAAAAAGATGAATAAAGAAGTACAATGATCTCCCAAAGATCCCAAGTACAAGTTTTAGCTCAATACAATTTTCTCTCAAAAATAGTAGAAATGAAGAACAAAGAGAAATAAAATCTTTCCTCACTTGATCTTTGATGTATGGAGTGTTACCCCTTTGAATCTTGCTTTGGATGAGTGTTTAAGAGGTCTATATATGCTCTCTCACATCATTCCAGCAGTTGGAGCCTTTTTCTAGCCGTTGGGCACCTTTTTCCTCTTTTTCAAACTAGCCGTTATTTTTGTCTTTTAGTGCGCGGTGACAATTTTAATACCAGTTTTAGTCGACTAAAAGTGTACTGCATGGCGAGTTACTGTTCATACAGATTGGGCACATCAGGCTTGGCACTTTTAACGCCAGCTCCAATCGACTAAAAATGTCCACTCTCTAATTTTCGAGTATTTTCCTTTCTTTGCATATTTCTTCAAGGTAACCCTTATGTAAGCTTCTCCAAACTTCATATTAATCTTCAATATTGTTAAGGCTTTCTCCAAATTAGATTCTTGAGCTCCAATTTAAACTCAAATCTTTTCTTTTCTCTCCAAGCCTTGATATTCTTATTTATCATTCTTCATCTTGGCATGAATGAATTCAAATCACTCCCATACTTGATCAAGCTCATAGCTAGACTTGATTTTTGTCTTAGGGACTTGAATATACATTTAAACATTAGTTTTCCCTTACACACTCAAGTAAAGTGGTTAGACACATATGTGGAATGTTTTGTTATCATCAAAAACACATGGAGTCAACATGGATCAAGCTCCTCTCGAGTCCAAATAACTTATATAGTTTTAGTCTCCACCTTAAACAATTTTTTGTTCTCTTCTTTTTTCTTTTGGCCAGAATTTTGTTCTCTTCTTGGTTCCTTTAACAAAATGATTTTCACATCTCTTTCTAATACGCATAAAATTCCTTTCGTAAAAATCAATCTATATCTCCCAAGCGGTCAAGCCTGATCATCATCTGTAACTAATAATTCCGCCCCTTATTTCTTACCCAGATCCTATTTCTTTTGCCTTGTGCCTCAACACTTAGGGCTCATGTTTTATTTTACAATCATTAAGTTTATAGCCTAACTGAAAATGGAAAAGGGTAAATCCAAGATAAGGGAAATATTGATTCGAACAAGAAATTCAGATTTTAAGAGCAGAGAGTGATAAAATAAAAAAGACTAAATAGCTTTTTTGCCACTTGAACTTTGCAAGTTTAAACCAATTTGCCCCCTGAACTAATAATTTGGTCATATTCCCCCTTTAATTTTCAAAATTGCGCCACTTTGCCTCCGGACGTGACGGACTTTAGTCATGCGATGGCACATGACGAACATTCCGTCTAAGCCCTGTTAAATGCTGACATGGAATATCCACGTAAGCAAAAAGTGGGCCCATAAAGAACAAAAGTTCCCACTAAAATTGGAAAAAAAATGAAAAGAGAAATATATATTTTTTTTACGAAAGGAAAAAAGAAAAACACACCCAGACCCAGTTTTATTTCTTTTTAACTTTCCCCTTTTTTTCTATTTTTCTTTTTCCTTCCCTTTATTTCTCTTTTCTTCTTCATCCCTTCGTTCTTGACGGTGAGAAAAGCACTCAAATTTCCATCAATGGCTGACCATGCTGGACTTACAGGACTGAACCAGACGGCCAGCAAAGGCGAGAAACGTCTACAATATGCTTGCGATGCTGGGTTCTTATCCAACACTCGAAACCTCGATGAGGAAGATTCAACGACCTACCAAGTAGTGTTGACTCCGATGGCTGCGACTCGGATTGTGAGTCGACTCCGTTGAACGAACTATCAGCGACTCTTCGTGTCTTCTCTAACTCGATGCTTTGGATGGAATTGGCTGGGATGGAGATGGTCAAATCAATGGAAGCTTCACGATGTGAGGCGGAGAAGTTGAGGGCGGAATCAGAGGTCTAGTTGACTCGAATGATGTTGCGAACTCAATCCCAAATTGCTTCGTTTGTTGCTGGAGAGAATAATAATAATAGGAATGTAGACAACCATTTTTGCCCTGTATCCTTCAATTTAAATCAATTTATTTCTTAATAGGCATTAGGGTCACCCAGGGGCATTTTGGTCATTTTTGCTTCAGGGGCACTTTAGTCATTTTTAATTCAGTGCTAGTTTAAATTGGCATGTCCATTTTAACATGTAGACTTGGATAGATCACATTACATTTCATGATATAAAAAATAATAATAATAATTTTCCTTTTAATTGTCTTGCATTGTATCATATAGCACATCCATTTTAATTGGTAGACATCTTAATTTGTTTAGGCATTTTTAATTGATGGATTTTTGCATTGCATATATGTTTGTAATGGGACTAACTTTTCTAAGTTGGATCAAGCCCTCCTTGTTAGCTTTGGGTTTTTAGCCTTGTCTTGCTATCATTTTGGAACAATAAACTTTAGTTGGGTAAATTTAGCTTTGGGCCATTTCATTAAGAGTTGGTCTGGGATTTGTTTCACTTTTTGACTAGGCCAAATTCTTGTTGGCTCCAATTTGCTTTCTAGGATTGTTTGGATCTTTTGGATTCATGAGTTGATTTTGATCTAAAGCCCTTAATTTTGTCCAAATTACTAATTAAAATCTTTTTGAATTAGCTCTTCAAATTTCTATCCCTTTAAAGCTCGGACAATTACTTTATGGAATCTAATTAAAGTAATATATGATACTAGTTCACTTTTGATTAGTCTAATTGGTCTCATTAGAAATCTTAAGTTTAGAATTTTGAAATTTCAAAGTGGTAAGACTAGAGAAAATAAATCTTATCTTCAAATAAAACATTCCCAATTTACAACTTACTGAAGTGCAAAAGGATGGAAATTTATAAGCTTATAAAATAAAGGGATTTTGGTCTCATGTACATTGCTTATACAAAGAAAAATAAAGCAATAACTGATTGTGGTTCCACCTTCCGCTTCCACATAGCATTGTTGATATTGAGTTGCAAAACTCATGACATCGAGCCCCCTTGTCCGTTTCCTTGGTTAAGACCCTGTCAAACATAGCGGAATCATCCCAATTTGACACATACAGTTTATATCATAAGCATTCTCATTTTGGTTCTTTGCATACACATCACTCATATATTAGATACCCAAATGCAAGCATTCCATTCATAAACACATGCATAACTTCATCTCACCATCAATAAAGAAACCACAGAGCATCATAGCATAATATTCAATACCCAATTTCAGCAGTTACATACCCAACAGTTTCAAAAGCTCTAAAGGAAAGAAAAAAGCTTACTTCGGCTGTGGTATTATGAAGTTGGCTCATCCAAATGCTTAAACCATCCCATTGGTCCAGCTAAGCACTTACAAACAAAATTGCAGAGAGAACCGCAACAACCTCGCCAGCTCACCTCTCACATGTGCGCAAACTTCACCTGCAAAACAAGAAGACAAAATAAGAATTAAAACAAAAAGGTCAAAAAATCCTAATTCGGAGTAAAATAAAATTCAGGAACCGTTGGATGCCAATGAAATCCATGGTCGAAATCAAAACTTGGGAGGTTTATATACCTCATTTTTCTTCAAAACAGGGGGGCACATTTTTCAAGGGAAGGGGTAGCTAGGGTTATGAAAAAAAAAGGGTGTTCATCATTTTTGGGCTTCCTCTGAAAATTAAAAAAAAAGGCACAAAAGGGAGGGGCGGAAAAATGGAGGGTATCTACCGAAAAGGTTTTTTTTTTTATGTTCTTGAAAGTTAGGGTTCATAGCAAGATTTCATACAAGAGGGCTAGAATACAACGAAATCAAGGGAAAAGGGGTACCTTTCGTAGATTCAACGGAGTCAGTGTCCATTAGGCCTTCATTTTCCGTTGTGTGTCAGAATCTTAGTAGAGTCTTGAGTGTATTCACCGAGGGGGGGGGGGGGTTTGTTTTCGAGTCTTCTTCATCGATTTTGGGTTGATGTCTTGAAAAGGTCGAAACTTTGCGAGTCTATGGCGGGATCTTAGTTGGTTAGGGTTCCTTTACCGACGCTGCAACTAAGGTTTGGAGGAGGAGGCGGCGCTAGGGTTAGGCGTCGAAGAAAAAGAAGAAGAAAGAAAAAGGGGCAACGTTTGTTTATATAACCAAAAGATTCGGCTTTTTCGTTAATTCTGTGAGTATCTTTTCAATTCTTTTCAATTTAGTTCCTGATGCATGGTTTAAAATTCTTTTCCCTCTCCGATTCAGTCCTTCATGTGTGATGTTTGGGTCTGATTTCGCCTGTTATTCGCGATTTGATGCTATTTAGTCCCTGCAGCTTAGAGTTTGATGCCATTCACCCCTCATAGTTTAGTTTTTAAGTAAAATCTGGTAAAAAGTTTAAGTTTTTAAGTAATTTGTACATAAAGATTGAATTTTTAAGTAAAAGATTGAATATTTTTTTTTTAGAAGATGAATCTTTCAAGTAATTTGTGAATAAAAATTGAATTTTTAATTGAAAGATTAAGCTTTTAAGTAAGTTTGTAAATAAAAATGTAATCTTTGATTAAAAGATTGAACTTTTAAGTAATTTTTGGAAATAAAGATTAAATCTTTTAAATAAAAGATGAAATCTTTGAATAATGTGAAATAAAAAATGAAATCTTTAGAGTAGAATTTGGCCTTTAGTCTATGATTTGTGAATAGGTTTAATTCAAGTTAAGTTCTTAGTCTTTTAATTAAGTAAATAATTTAGATCATGAATGTTTTTAAGAAAAAACGAAAAGTGTTAGTTAAGCGTTCACATTCATGTTTATTTTTCATAGATTGTCGCAACTTACTATGTACATTTGAGGTCAATTAAAGTGACTCCCGTGATGGGAAAGGCGGGCGGCTTATTCATGCGTGTCTAAGTTTGCTTACCTTCTCCCGGAGGCTTGGAAATGTCCGGAGACCGTTTACCATTTATTAGGAGGCGATTAAAGGCGTTCCTCGTATAATTTATGGGTAATTAAAAATTAAATTGAATTTTCATGCATCATGTGCATCCATGCATTTCAAGACTAAATCCCGTGATTAATCAAAGGTTAAAATTCAAAAATTTAGATCAAGATCAAGATTTAAGAAATAAGAAAAGGTGAATCAGTAATAAGTAAATTAATTCAGGGTAATTAAGTAGGTCAGTGAATAACTTAATTCAGGGTAATTAAGTAATTTAGTAATCAACTTAATTAAGGGTAATTAAGTAGGTCAGTGAATAATTTAATTAGGGTAATTAAGTAATTTAGTAATCAACTTAATTCGGGGTAATTAAGTGAGTCAGTAATAACTTAATTCAGGGTAATTAAGTAAGTCATTAATCAACTTAATTCAGGGTAATTAAGTAAGTCAGTAGTAATCAACTTAATTCAAGATAATAGAAACCCACAGTAGTCTAGACTAGTTAGTGTCGTCTTTTGACGGGCGTCGTGGGGGTGCTAATCCTTCCCCACGCGTACCCGACTCCCGAACCATAGAATCTCTGGTTAAGTAGACCTTATTAGGTTTAGTGTTACCTTTGCCGAGCATAGGTGAATATTAGACTTAATAATTTGGTAGGTGGCTAATCACACCTAGGTTAAAAAAGATTAGTGGCGACTCCTAGAACTTAGCAAGGGGTAGGATCCCTCATTTTAAGTCGTTCAGCGGTAGGGTTCGGTCAACCCCGGACCCGGACGTTGCGACAGCTTGGCGACTTCACTGGGGACCGTTAGAGAGTCGAACTGAGTGCTGGTTTAGAAATTAACTAGGGTTTGCATAATTGGTTGTTTGTGTGTTGTTCATTCATGCCTATCTTTATGTTTTTTTATGCTTATATGTTTTGCTTATTTTGTATATTCTGCCTAATCAATATTTGCCTTGTCACTCTTGGGGGTAGTTTAGTAATTTGGGTCGGGTTCTTGGTAAAGGTTTGTATGTTCCTTCATATGTGCACTAAATTACTTGCATTTTCATTCTGCATGAGCTTATACCGGAGCTCATTCCCTTTAGGAGGAAGTAAAGTAGCTAACCTTCGTGTGACAATCGTCTCCGTGCGGGTTTTGCCAAATACTTCCACTCAGTCTGGACCTTACTAGCCTAGAGTGGGCGACAGTAAGGACTGTCTGGGAACCTTTAGATCCTGTGTGAAGCCTCGCCCAGCATATAGATCCCATGAGAGATATCCAGTTTAAGTAGAGCCAATCCCGTGAGGATAAACCTTAGTACATAGAAGGAACACTCCTTTCATCTGCTATCGTCTTTTTCAAAAACTGGACTGTAGAGTGAGCAATTGCATTACTCACAATAGGCGGACTAACCTGCCCCAAACAGGCTTATAATTAGAAAGTTTTTCAAGGAAAATGTTTTGATCAATAAAAGCAGGGGCATGATTTCTCCTTAATTTTTAGTTATCCACTCATATTTATGTTCGGTTACTAACCAATCTTTCTTTGTTATTTTCAAATTGGATGCATCTGTATAACTCTTTTGTTTTGCAGGTTGCATTTCATATCTTCATAAGCATGGTCAAGCATGCATGTTCATGCATTTATTCATCAACACAATTTGCCATGTCATGCGTCTTTTTCATGCATACATTATTTGCATTTTGCATTTCCATGTGCATTCTTAGGAGTTGTCAAGCCATCATGCATTCACTTGTATATATGATCAAACATACATTATGCATTAGACATCCACTTGTATATAGGACGCATCTATCATACATCGCCATCAATACTACTTAATAGATGCACTTTGTACAATTAAATAGTTCATATAGATCCTTGGTAAATGCTACATGTTTTCCACTTGCTTTATTGGAGTCTAACATTGCCAGGGGAACACATAAGAGGCCTAAGT